>JAOUQX010000041.1:6246148-6259253 GCA_028566295.1 Liobagrus marginatus | reverse complement strand
ATATCCCACCCACTAACAGTAATATATCCCACCCACTAACAGTAATATATCCCACCCACTAACAGTAATATATCCCTTCACTAACAGTAACATATCCCACCCACTAACAGTAAATTAGCTTAGTTAGCTGCCAGACAGTGATTGAACTTCCTGCTCGGTGAAACTCATTAAAGTCATGCGCCATTTTCAAAAATATCAATTTCAACAATACAAATACTTCTAGGGTGAGGTGACATGTTCGTGCATTTCGAATGAGCTATACTTAGACTCGTTGGAATAAATACAGTAAGGCATAAGGTTTTCCTGCCAAATCGATAGACCTGTCTGTTTAGTGTGTTCTGTTACAGCTCTGTGGAACATTTGCTAAAGTAGCTCCATCTGGAATGAACTCTGTAACCTCTGCCATTCGCCTCTTCTCTCCCTCTGTCTCCTCAATGCTTTTTGCATTTACCTCTCGTTTTTTTTTTTTTTTTTCACTGGCTCAGTAACGCCTCATCGGTGCATATAATCAGGTTCTTCTCATTTCCTCTTTGACCCAGCACAATTACAACCAATTATTTTCTCTATAAGGCTTCACAAAAGGTTTTAAATAGAGACCGGAATAAAAAAATCCTAGTCACTGTCATGTGTTACAGGTTACAGTACACAGTGTAAGCAAAGATGGGACGCCTGTTTTCCTTTGAGAATGAATATCATTGACCAGAACCAATTAATAACAATGCAGAGTATTAAAGACAGAGAAAGAAAAAGAAAGGACTGCACAATCTTCACTCCAATTTTGCTATGACAGATGGTTAATCAGATTCCACAGACAGCAAATAGGTTGACAAACTGAAGGACTGATTTGGTGCCACTGCGACCAAAGTTCTGTTTTAATAACATTAAATCCACTAACAGGTTGAGTGAATAACATTCATTATTGCCTTATATATATATATATATATATATAAGGGTGTCCCAAAAAATTCAGCCTTTTCTAGTGAAATAACAGTCAATTATCGTTTCTCAACAAATCTTCACAAAATGTGTAAAAACTAAGTTTAACGTTGCATTTTTTTTCAGGGTGAAGTTGAATGAATATTGAATGATGTCCACTAGAAATGAAAAGGCATTTTGTGTGTTAAAATGTCCTCGAATAGAGTCAAAATTAAAGTGAGCACAGGTTGTGCGCATATTGAACATTTGGGAAGCTTTGTGAAATCGGTTATAAAATCTACATTCCTTTGAATGTCTTGTTCGGATTTTGATGAATAAATATTTCGAGCCTATTCAATTTCGTTTGCCAAAAATATATAGTTACACACTTTTTATTCACATTTCAACTAATGTCAAATTTTTTTGAGGCACCCTTTATATTGGCCAGATCGTGCGGTTGATGTGTTGGAAGCAGGAAAAATGGCCAATGATACGGATCTAAGTGACTGACATGGGCAAAATTGTAAAGATTTGATGACTGGATCAGAGAGTCTCCAAAACAGCCGGAATTGAGAGGGTTCTGGTATATTATGGTAAGTACCTACAAAAGTGTTCCAAGAAAGAACAAGTGGACCAGCAACAGGGTCATGGATTTGCAAGGCTGACTGATAAAGTTGTGAAGTAAGACCGAATATGTCTTGTCTGATCCCACAATTTAATACTGGCTATGAGGGAAAGTTGTCAGGCTACACAGCGGATCACATCTAGCTGATGTAGCATGGTCTTGGAGTCCAAGCCTCGGCAGATCAGAGACGTTTTGGTGACAAGAGTGATTTACATAAAATTAACCAGGTGGTTTTAATGTTATAGTTTCATCACAGCTTGATCATGTGTTTAAGGCTATGTAAAGGAATCTGCACTCTTTTGGGACAGGTAGATTTGACACAAAATGATGCATTTAAAAAAACTGAATATCAACACTGCATACAGTCAGCTTGTTGCAACTGGCCGAGCTCACACGAACGCTATAGCAACTAAGCTGAAAAGCATCTTGCAACTCATAATATGTCAAGTTTTGATGAAATGGGCTGCAGAAGACCTCACTGAATTCAATAAAAAAACAAGAATCAAAGGCTACAGTTGCCACAAAGTCCCTCGAGACTGGAGAGCTGAAGACTAAGCAATGTTTAATTAAACACTTTTGCTAAACCTGCATGCAATTAACATTTACAGCATACACTCTTCTCTGAAGTGACTTAAGTTTTATCTCATTTATACAGTTACAGGTTTAAAGGCCTTGCTCAAGGGCCCAGCAGTGGCAGCTTGGTGATCCTGGGATCCGTCCACTCAATAGTCCACTCAATGATACCGTCCACTCAATAGTCCATAACCGTAACCACTGAGCGGCTACTTTCTAGAAGAAGTGTCTTAGAAAATAAGGTCAAATCAACTATATTGACGGTATCATTTTTACTAAGATTAGTTGCAGTGTTCTGGGTTTCTTTTATTGGATCCCAAAACTCTTCTAAACCCTGTGACTTTTATCAGTAAAATAGCTTTTATTGCAATGTGCTGTGACCGACAGCGGGTTAAGAAGGGAGCTATTACAGGCAGAGTTCGCTACTCTTACATGCTCACAGCAGGAATGGAAATTAAGTGGTAAAGTGTCAGAACACACAGGCCAATGGAGAGCACTGTTTTGGATTAAACACTAGAAAGAGACCTTGCAGAAAACACACACTTTCCATAGTTTAAAGCACATAAAACCGAGCAATTAATGGCTGCTCTGGGAAATTAAGTGGAGAATTAAAACATAAATAGAAAAATGACAAGTTGGAAATTACCCAAGCTGTCCCTACTGAACATGACCGAACATGATGTGTTATATGCAACTTTAATATTACTAGTTGAAGAAAGACAATATTTAGTGTGTAGGCATCCTGCTAAAGATATAGCCAGAAGCTACAAAGAACTTAATAGTATAAAATCCTTTCCTTTTCCGGTGTAACCATTTAAATAGATTCGTTCAGCATGTGTGTGGATCTAATTCATAACACAATATGAAATAATCAGGTTTGTTCTAAAATAATAGGCCTGTACCTCTTAATAATGTTGGACTGTATCGAAACACCACAACGACGTGAAAGGAAAAAGAAAGCAGTTACATTCCTTCCTCAGCAATCTGATATCACAGCACAGTAAGTATGAAATAACAAAATCCTGCAAAAGAATGTAGAACTTAAACCCCTGGTCGGATTTTTGTCTTTTTCTTATTTTAATACGACTGCTTTATTAGTGTGTTGTGATTTATACGCGGGGTTTTTATTTTCCCTTTCGCAACACACACTAGTGTCAGAGAAGTGGGGTTTTTTCACACATTGTGTGTGTTTTTAAAAAAAACAGCATTGTGTGTAAGATGTTTTGGGATCGTAGTGTACTGGGATTGGCCACTGCAGTGTTCATTCACTGTCTCTTCTTTCCTCTGTGCGGTAATCAGGAAGCCATTAGAGATGGCAGAAAAAAACATTTTTTCCCGCGTGTCCTTAGATGAACTAGCATGCAATGTGCTAGAGAGGGCTCTCTCTCTCTCTCTCTCTCTCTCTCTCTCTCTCTCTCTAATCTCGCTCACTCTTGCTACTCTCTCTCTCTCTCTGTAATCTCTCTCTCTGTCCAATACCTCTCTCTCTCACTCTTGCTACTCTCTCACTTTACTCTTTCTCTCTCTCTCGCTTTCTACTCTCTCTTTCGATCTTTCTACTCTCTCTCTCTCTCTCTCTCTCTCTCTCTCTCTCTCTCTGTCTCTCTCTCTACACTCTCTCCCTTACTTTGAAACCCATTTTCTTACAAGCGTCTCTGCTTTCTCTCATTCTCAATTCGATTCAACACTTTATGGAGTAAATGCTGCAAGTTACATTCTGGTCACACTAGTTAATAGAACCGTCCAGATGAGAATAAACACTTGAAAGTTAAATCATTGTATTTCAAGTGGGTCTTTGACACATTGCTTCACTTGATGTCCTAGGATAAAAACAGAATGCAGTAAAATTTCTATCTATCTATCTATCCATCCATCCATCCATCCATCCATCCATCTCTAACTATTAGGCTGGCATGTTGTCTTGATAGTTATTGGAGTTTCATGTTGCTAAGGCACAAATCCTGTTGACTGAATGCCCAGAGATTTCATGCCACTCAGGTTTGTAAAATTAATTGGCACTCTTTTTGAAGGGTGAATAGTAGATACTATTTTCCTCATAGAACCTATGTGTTCTCTGTGTTTTGAGGAATCATTTACAGAATTTTGGCTTGTTAATCGTTGAGACATCTTTATTCACATTAAAATCTTGCACAAGCGCTGCTTAAATCGTTGATCTAGAACGCACAATAAAAACCAGATCTAAATAACCATGTGATGTTTTCATGCTTTCAATTTGTTCACCTGAACTCTATTTCTATTGCAGTATGTTATAAACTATAACCACGCATAATCTCTTTCCTGACTCTCTGAAATATTAACGAGAATTCGTTCTCGCACACTTTTCGAGCCATCTCTGTCCATGCCTAAATCTCTCATGCGCTTTGCCTTTCCTCAGTCTATGCCACTTTCATCCGTCTTTTACTCTCTCCCTTCCGATTCTTATTCTCCCTCTCATGGCTGATGGAAGAGGGTGGGGTCAATCTGCACCGGTTGCCATGACACCAGACAGCCCTTGCTTGGTGAAGGCACGTAGTTTCCTCTGTTCTATTTCCCCAGAGCTTCCTATAGGGTAGAATGTGTGTGTCTGTGCATGACAGCATTGAGCGAGACAAAAAGATAGCGACAAAGAGTGTGTGCGTTATATTTCAGTTACGTTAAATTACAAATGGTCTGATTGCACAGTCTGCATTTTGGGTGTAATACGGTAATAAGACATCTCTCAAAGAGCTACCATTCACCTGAAAAAAATCTCCTATCATTTGGTATAGAATCGAATCTTTTACATTCGAACCAGTATATCTATAGTACACACTCTATCGCTAAACAAGCCGTCTCGCTCTCTTCCTCGCTCTTTCTCTCCATCGTCTCTTTCTCTCTCTATCCCAAAGCGGGAGCACTGATGAATAATTTAGCAGTTGATATTTGCAGCCATCTGTTTCTCTTTTCCTCACCATCAGTCTTACTCGCAATATTCTTTTACGCTGTGCTGTGTCACCAAACAAGAATTGCTGCAAATGGAGGGAGGAAGGAAGCAGGATGGAGATGAGGGAGTCTCACACCACTGACCAGGACTGGCTCTATTACCGCCCAGAGCATCTGGTTCTGTGGGGTGCTCATCATGGAGAGTTCATTAATCATTCATGAATCATTTCACACCTGTAATTCACCAAGGGTATTTAAGGTTTACTCTTAATTAGCATATATTTAATTAATTCATGTATTAGTGTGCTGTTTTGAGGAAACATTGAATGCTTGCATATGCATCGCTGGGAGCGTTGTTGTTTCATTTTTAACCGTAATAAATATAAAACAAAACACCATTTAAGCTGGCATTAATGACTACGGATGTCCTGCTGTGTCATCTCTGTTGTAAAGTAAAGAGGTGTGAAATTGTAATTTCATATCAATTGTATGCACTGACTAGTTAACTTATTGCACTTACAACCAGTGTCCAATAGAGGGAGACACAGAGCACAATACCTGGGCCATAATCTTGTGGTTTAATTTAACAGCATTTAATGAAAACACTCAAGACTGGTCAACTACTTGATTATCTGGTTAAAAATAATATTTCAAGTCATAATTTTGCTTTTGAAAGCCATAATTATACTAAAGAGAGGACCAGAAGAAACAAATAAACTTTAGATTAAAGTGTACAGTCAGTGTTTGGGACTCATTAAAAAAACTCTTAAATGATCAAAATGATGAGAGTGCTCAGGGTTCTGGCCTTTGGTCAAACAGTGTTCCCTTTCTCGCAAAATTACACCTTGTGCAGATCAAGCTCTTGGTGGACAGCCAGCACAAGCGGCATCTTTGTTCAGGTGAAATTCCTCTGTGCTATCTGCACCCCCTCTAAAGCCTGTGGATGCCTTTGCTTTAATTAGGGCTCTTGGAGCGGGCATCAAACCACCCCCACTCTCACCACCCCTCCACCCCAACGCTGACTTATTCCCACACTGTAGAATAAGCAGGAAAGGCTAGACAATAAGAACAGCCCCAGTCTGTTTATAAATATTGAACTCGGACCCACTACTATTCCTTTACACTCTTTTTTGTGCAATAATTTTCTTAAATAACTGGACAATCCCTGCCTTATAATGCCACTTTGGCATGGGCCAATATGTCTTTTCAATATGTTTTACAAGCTTGGTCATCCAGTGGTCTTATGCATGTCCTGTTGGTATCAGTCTATTTATTATCTTGCTCAGTCCAGCGCTGATGTGCACTGTTGGTTTGCTCTAAACTGGATTCATGAATCCATCAATGAGCGAGCACAGAAATGTGTATCAGGCTGGATATACCATGCAGCTGTGGCATTGACTGCAAACCCAGCTTTAAGGAAGCGCGATACGAGATGATGACCGATGGAAAATTGAGCCACTGCTGAATTCAGGTGGGTGTGAGGTTAAAAACATTGTAGTGTTATCCCCTAGTGACACTAACAGCAGCTCCTGTCCTACAGAAAGAGCAGGTTTTGGAGACGACTAGGAACCGGGGTGCATAAGTGTGACTGTTCTGTGAACGCTAAAAATGGCAGAGCTCAGACTGGCACGGGTGGGAGGAGGTCAAACATTCATTTTACTCTGCCTTTACACACACTAACAGATGCTGTCTGCTTTGATCTATCTTTAGCTGATCCGCACCTATCTGGGGGCCACTGTCCGGGAAGCTACTTTCAGATTCTGGTTGTTTTAGAGCCCTAAGTGTGTGCATACAGTATGCAATCAGCCCAGAAAGGTTGGGGGAAGGGTGGACTACATTCGGCATGACTGATTAATTGTACAGCATTATGGGAAATGTAGATGTAAAGCATTTGTAAGGCTTGTGTTAAAGACTTTGCCACAGTGTAAGAAGAGGCTGAACCTGATGGTGAATGAGTAGACAGAGAGAAAGAAAGGTGGGGAGACACCGAAGAGACAGACAGACAGACATAGCCCGAGAGGAGCACAATGGCGGCTGCAGCGGGAAAAAATGTGCCAGAGCAGAGCCTCTCTCTCTCTCTCTCTTACCGAGCACAGCGCGGCCAAGCTGAACCGAATGAACTACAGCCGAGTGCTTGCTGTGAGGTCAGAGAGTCCAACATTCCTCTGGAGCTGTGTGTTTACACTGCTCGGAGAAAGGGGGGGGTCAGAAAGGGGGTGCACGAGGGCCTTACAGGAAGGGAAACAAATCAGCTCCAAGCCACACTACACAAACCATGTGCGGTCTGGCGGCCTGCTACAGCGCAGCTAGCCCTCACTAGCACTTACTTCTTCACTTTCTGATCACAAAAACTGATTCGGACAGCGGATACATAATACGCCAGCTAAATGGTCAACAATCCTAGCTTCGTCTTTCAGCTGGCATTTAATTTATATTATGGTTGTAAATTTGTTAACAGCTCCAGAGAAGAGTGCATGAGTAGTACGCCCATGTAATCTGATGTTCACGTTATTTCCCTGAGGAGAATTGAAAGATCAGCTTATATTAAAAGATTAGAAGGTGCTCTGACTCACGATATGTGTTTCCAAGGAAAGAGCAGTTACTCCTCCATCTTTTACACCGATTCTGATCAATATTATAATAAAAAGCCTGAATAGGAGAGATTTTTCACCGATTAAAACGTAAATGGTATCAAAATAATAATAATAATAAAAAAGTATAGATTTAAATACAAATATTAACCTTGTTAGCTATACTAATCTTTTTCTAATACTACAACTATTATAGCTATTATAACGTTTTTCTGTTCTGAAAATAAAAAAACAACATTGTGGCATAAAACATTAGGTATAATGATTTATTCCACTTTATTGTGGTTATATCTTATGATAAATTTTCAATATGTTGTTAAAAAAAAAAAAAATCTAATCTGTAGCATTCAATTTATTTTCATTTCATTTCTTTTCAATGTAATGGTCGACGAATACCGGGCATTATACTGTATTGCGTTTCCTGTTATTTTGTGTATCTCTTGTGTATATGTATGAATTACATATTTGAAATTGATTGAAATACAGAAAGAAAGCGAATGAGATAAAAATGTTTCAAGTTCTGTAAAAAAAAAAAAATACTGCAATTTCATCATAATAATTTGATCATGTATGCATAATAAAAATTTTTAAAGCATTAGTGTTTTTCAATTAAGTTGATTTTACAGCTATACACAGTTTGAAATAACATAAATGTATTGCATACATATTACAGAGGATCTGAGGTAGAACACCGAAGCCTCAGCAGCGAACTTTCGAGAAAAGATGTACAGTTTCTCCCCCCTTCTGTTCAAAAAGAAGAACTACACAATACCCAGAGTTAAAGAGCAGACATACTGTTGGGAGTGTAAAATAATTCTCTTAGTTTTACAATACAGAAAGTCCAATTTATGACCTTGTCTTTAGGTCCCCACTGAAATGCATTGAAACCCACTGAATGGTCTGTTAGACGCAACCAACACCAAAAGTAAACTAAACTGCTCACTATATCATAATTGGCATCTCTGACTTAGGGATTTTATCAAATCATAAAAGCAGAACAGATGAAGAATTAACAGGTTATACGTTGACTATTAGCAGAATATACATTACAGGTAAATTGCACCACTTCATCCTGTGCAACGGTGTTCATTAAAAAAACAATTCACGAACGAAAAAACAAAACAAAAATGCAGCAAGGCAGAAAGAGAGAAATGACGAATCAGTCTTCAATGTGTTAATCCAATTAACACTTCTCACACACATTCCAGTCAGCATCATGCTTCTCTTTCTGATTTGAATTTTTTATTATTATTATTATTTATTTATTTATTTATTTATTTTAGAAATTAGCGAGTTTATCTGAATAAACCTGGACTTGTGTGTCACTACAAACACTGTCCACGCTGAAACCCTGAACAGAATAAGTGTCATGCTTAGAAGTCCAGATCTGGACAGGAAATGGAGGGTTGCGGGGGGGGGAATTTGAAAAGGAAGTCCTCAGCCTTTAAATGTTGTACAAGGATTTCTTTTTCCTTTTTTTCCCTTGTGCAATCATTTTTTGTGTGTGTGCAATTTTACCACTTTTACGTAGAAGCATCTGGCAAATGTTTAACTAATTGAATGTTACTTCTTTTCTACAATGTAAAGTTATTTTTAATAATGATTGATATAGAAAAGAGTCAATTAAAGGAGCAATTAAGTTGAATATTCAGTGCATGTAAGCATTTTTTTTTATAAGCATTTTATTGATATTTAAATGTTGTATATTTAAGGGGTTACGTAGTTAGCATAGACAGTTTAGTTTCAATGAGGAAGATTTTAATTCTATAAAAAAACTATTCAAATAATTTTGCTAGTCACAGGAATGCAATGAAACAAGTAGTAATTTCAAATTGTAAAGTCCGTTTTGTTGCAAAACCCTCTTTATATGATTTTCTATATATGGCCCTATTATATGACGCTCTTTATATGCAATTTTCTAGCACTATTTTACCAAGAGGTTATATACTTGTTGCAAACTCCAAAGTTTTCTCGATAAACAAACACTGGAATGGATTTCCTTTACAGAAACGAAATCTGACCTAATCAGCTTATTTTGAATATGAAGATATGTTAATATTTGTTGACCTTTTTCCATTCAGATAAGAAAACCATGTCATGCTTTTCAGAAGAAAGTGGTGTAATCGATGCGCGGGGAAATTGCTAATAAAAAAGGCACTTACAAATGAGCTGTGTTAAAACCCAGCACTAACATGCCCGAAGCCCAGAAGCTGAAAGAACTCGCTGAGTGGAGTGCAGAGAGAGATGTAACTGATGGATGGGGTAACAGAGGAAAGAAAGCTGAGCGCGGAGGGAGCTCTGGAGGAGAAGAGACACCTCAGCGGGACAGCAGCTCTCTCTCTCTCTCTCTCTCTCTCTCTCTCTCTCTCCAACTCGTCCACCTCTTTGCTGTGCTCAGCCGTCCCTCAGAGGCCCGGGTTGCCAGGCTTTTCCCCGAATATTGACAGACTGCTTTCGCACAATAGCTAGCCATGGCTTTGAAAATTGATGTCCTCCTCCCACTGCACCCCTGTTCCGAGCCCAACGCCTGGAACCTCGGTTCCCTCACCATGACACCCGCATTCAGCCGAGCAGACAGACGGAGTAAACGCGGACAAAGGCAAGTGTGGAGGGAGAGCGCGAGAAAAGAAGGAAAGGGGCAAGGGATGGTGAAAAAAAAGAAGATGAATGGAAAACGGGGGGCAAGATCGACCGATCAAGCTCACCTTTTGTCCCGTCTCTCAATTTTGCTTTTTGTCTCATGTTAACATTAATTCCTTTCTTTTTTTTGCAGTAATCCAAGAAGTTTTACCGAAAGAGAGAGAGATGGAGAAAGCAAGTGTTCTTAAAGGACAGAGAAAAATAGCTAAAGCTAGACAGCAGCTCCAGACAGGGAGAAAACCTACATTGCTTGTTACCGCTCTTTCTCTGGGTTGTTCTCTTGTTAAGTTCCCTGCCCTGCTCCCGCATGGTCAGGTCCGGACTCGCTGTGCTGTCAGAGAGAAGAAGGTCGGTGCAGAGGCAGCTGCTGGGGGTTTTCAGTTGTTGTTTCTACTGGGTTTGATCAATCCCTCTGGCTTCTGTACACAGTAGCAGCACAATGACTTTCTAACTCCCCCCACCCTTCATCTATATCAGCACCTGCAAGTGAAAAAGTAAGTATAAGAAGTTGCACGATTGTGTGTGTGTGTGTGTGTGTGTGTGTGTGTGTGTGTGCGTGTGCGCGTGTGTATGGGAGGGAGGATGTGTCATTCACGCATGCACTTCATAATTTGGAGTCCATATATAAGTGGGTGCATACTAAGAATTCATTTCTTCTTATTCACACGCTCCCAGCTGATGGTGTGTGTGGTAGCAACATCACTACTTCACCAATACAAAAAAACAAGAAATGACACGGGAAGATATTCAAGAACGAGAGAAAGAAGATGAAAGAAAGTGGGGCTCACTTCTCTTTCTTCTCTTCTCTGCTGAAATTCAGTCACTGCATTAGTGTTCACGACACACACATACAGTGTGCCGAAAGATAGACAAGGAACGGCGGAGCGCTGCCGGGTTTTTTAACGGCTGAGGTGAGACAGGAAGCCAAGAGGAAACACACTTGCATAACAAACACCAGGACAGAATTGTAAGAAAAGAACAGTAAGTAAAAAAAACTAAAAAATAAAAAATAACAACATGCAACACACACACATTGTACTAGGAGATGATTTGTTGGTGAAAATGATTCCAAAATATTCCTTGAAACATATCATTATCAAATCAGAGATGTGCTAATGAATAGGGTGTAAGAATGATTACTAAAAATTGTGCTCAGTGAGCATCATCAACATTAAAAGGTTTTATTCATTACTTTTCTATTTTGTCACCTGTCTGCCAAATAACTCAAACAAAATAAAAAAAATAAAAATAAAAAATGTTTGTAAAATTCTTAATGATGTGGCCACGGAAAGAAAAAAAAGATGTGTCTAGAGCTGGAACTGGACAGCTTATTGAGCTGTATTACGGTTTAAACATCCATCTGGTTACACTGTGGATCAACGTTTATTCAAATCTCCATCACATAACATTATACCAAAGGATAAATCACATACACTTCATATCCATAAGTCTGTCTTTCCCAAACTGTTGCCACAAAACTCCTGAGCTCCATGAAAACAGTGCGTTATGGTTGGAGTGCAAGAACTCAAATGTTCTGCACAGAACCCTGACCTCAACCCTACTGAACAGCTTTAGGACAAACTGGAACACCGACTGCACCCTTAGACCTCCTCACCCAACATTAGTGCATGATCTCACTAATACTATTGTGGCTGAATAAGCAAATCCCCACCGCCATTCTACACAATCTAGTGCAACGCTGTTCCGTTATTAAAGGAGACCAAATCTGGGTCTTCAATAGAAAAATAGGATGTTCAAAAACACATGGATTTGATTGTAAGGTCGTTTCAATACGTTTGGCAATAAAGTGTGCATTTTGGTGTCATTTATTTTTTTGTTTAATATTATTGTCAAATTAAAATGTAAATAATAACCAGTTGCCAAAAATGGCTAATTTCGGTTGATTTTTCCTGATTGATTATTTGCTTATAAGAACGTATATTAATAAACTGTACCACAATACATTTCTTGTAGAAAATCATTCTTAAACTGGTCAAGCATTTACAGTTAATGCATTTGACAGATGCCTTTATCCAGGTCAACTGACATTGATCTAATTTATACAGCTGAGGGCTATGGACCAGGTTAAGGGTCCAGCAGTGGCAGCTTATTGGCCCTGGGACTTGAACTTACAACCTTCTAACAAGCAGGCCAACGCTTTTGGTGCTAGGTCGGTTTGAGCTTTGTTTGGGTTTTCTTTAGAAACTGCTGATTAGCCAGTGAGCAGCAGTTCAGTAGAACTGCTATAGAATTTCAGCAACAGCTGTCGATTACCTTGCCTTGCATTAACACAACCCAGAAAGCATTTTTAGCATTTGACATCCTTATCCAAAGTGTTGTACATTTACCTAATTTATACAACTGAGCAGATGGGCCTTGCGCAAGGTTCCAGCAGTGGTAGCCATGGGATTTGAACCCTTTCAACCCTACCCTAGCAGTAGGCCAACATCTTAGCTACTGAGCAGCCACTGCTCTAACTCCTGTGTTGAAACCCTGTGACAGAAGTGCTACAACAATAGAAGACCACATTAGCTTCCAGTGCTATTAACCAAGAACTAGAATCTGAGTCTCACTGAACCAACTGTTTTAATCTTAAGCCGTCCTATTTTGGTGAACCTGATGTGTTTTTTATGTAGCCCTTTCCTTGAAAGTTTCATATGCAGTTGTTCTTGGGCCCATTTTCAGTATCTAATGACTTGTACTTGGCAACCTTGAATTATTAACAGGATCATTCATGTTAACGTCTTTATATTTGGCCATCAGAAGATGGCACAAAGATTCTCTTTATAAGTAGTATCCTTGTATATATAACAAGTATATTTTTGTGAAAATGAAAAAA
>JAOUQX010000041.1:6204611-6219225 GCA_028566295.1 Liobagrus marginatus | reverse complement strand
TAGTCGCGGGGGGGGGGGCAAAATGTCTTCTTCCTTGGGGTGGGTCGTAACAGAAAGTAATTGAGAAGCACTGGGTTAAGGTTTGGTTTTGACTTGAGCATTCCAAATGTTGGTTCACTCACTCACTCATTTCTGTTCTTTTTACAATAATCTCAGTTTTACAGTTGCTGTCTGCAGGAGATCCCAAGGTCACGTAACAGAAAAGCAAGAATACTTTCAAAGCCCTTACTAGAAAGCAAACAGTATGCGGCAATAAATATAAAAAAAAACTACTTCATATATAACAGATATATAAATACCTTATAACAATAATAGTTTAGACATGAGATACATGAAGGACAAGTTGCTGTATCTGACTAATATAAACCATCCTTACGTACAGTACATGTAACAATGCGTCATAACACTAAATGCAGAAATCTGTATGTGGTATAATATAATTTTTTATTTGAATGATTGGAAAACACGTAGTAACTCAGACTACTCAGACACTACTGATGCACTAGATATAGATTAGGGGGTATTCGTTTAAAAGGCAGGGTTGGAGATTTCGGAGAGATTTTGTTCAAAAACATTTTTGTTATGCTGGGTGAAAGTCTTCACATTTCAATAGCGCTCTTTAAGTTACTTAAAGTTAAGTGGTCTAAATGTTTTTATATCATCTGTGTAAGACGTCGAAATCAAAAAAAATATGTCCAATCAAAATGTTCGGTCTGAACATTACGATAGGCTGTCCTACTTGCCTGACACATAAGTATTTGCATACCTCTGTGCACCCTGTTTGTGTATACAGCTACGTCATCAGTGCGCTGCTGTTATAAACTTGCTGCGTGTAATTACGTTTTTAATTATTATGCTCTTTGCACTGTAATATTTACTGACCGGTGAATAAGACATGAGTTAATCTGACTGTCTATTGTCTTGTCATTTGATCCTATGCTCTGCCTGAGCACTTCATATGGTTTGGAGGCTTTGTAAAGTGATTATGCAGGGAGGGCAGGTCATTGGCTAGCTTGCTATAATTAGCCTCTCCAAAACCTCATACCATACATTTAAATAAAAATATAAAAATGTACACATTGACACCATTTAATTCATAAAATACAAATAGATTTTTGTATTTTATATTTTTTATATTTTATGTTATATTTTTTTAAGCCAATTGATATTGATAATTTTATTTTTTTAGATGTTAACCAGAGCACACGTCAGTTACATTTAAAAGGTAACCAATTAGGTTAAATAAATCTGAAAATTAGTTGAGCAACAATTTATTGTATGACTTGTTTTCACCTGAATTTACACGAATGGGCTTAATGAGCAACTAAAATACAAAAAATGTGCAACATGGGCTTTTAAATGCCATTTACAGAACTGAATTCTCCAGGTCAGATAGGTGGCAGTATTGCAGCACAGAATGATGTATTCTTGTAACCTCAAATCCGCTCCAGCAAAATGTACACAAATTACAGCTTATATTTACATCTCTAATTGTGAACAGCACTGTTACTGTAAATCTCTACTGCCTCCTACTGGCAATGAATGGAAAAAGTGTTTGGCCATACTGTTAGGTACTGGACAGACTCAGCCTTAAAGATCATGGGCATGAACCGCTGGCGGATGCATAAGGCACAGCAAACCTTCAGGATTTTGAAAGTTACTCTGATACTCGGACAATAAACAAAACAAACTGTGATTGGTTGCTTTACATGTCAATTATATGCCCCCTTTTCCAATAGCCCAGACTTTCAGCTAGTAGCCTGAGGTTTGGGCGACGTAAGGATGTAAGCAAAATGTGTTTGCTACTGTAATATCGCTTAGTTCAGTGCAGCATAAAATTGGCTGTGTAAAACAACAATTGATCTATTAGGGATACGAGTAACTAGGAATAGTAACTCGGAATATGCAAACAAGGCGAATGGTTTAACTATGTAAAGTACACACAGAAACTTTACATGCAGATGATCAATGATTTATTTTCCAAATTATTTACAGCTCGCAGGGTTAGGGATAGGTTCACAGAGTTCAAAATATATAAATCACTCACCTATTCATGTTCCGCACGTTAGCAACAGCCTTCATATCTCCTTACAAGACGTTCCACTTGAGCAAGCAAGGCAAATGAACTCTTTTGCAGCTGTGAGAGCCCCAAACTATAATAAACATAAAAACAGGCTCCATAACTAACCTTTAAAGAATCTGAAGTCAAATTTTTTAAAAAGCCTTTTAAAAAAAATATTTTATAGCATGAGCCACTGTATACAGTGCATCTTCTCAGTGACCTGGTGCTTCACAGCCTTTTCACTCGCCTCTCTGGTAGCTCTGAAAAGACTTATATATGTCCAGTGTTTAGGAGGGCATTATCTCCTCTGCTTTCTCCCTTACTTTGACTGGAGCTGAAATCAATGGTCACGCAATTAAGGTCCATGGATCTGTCAAGCAAAGTGCATGGGGTGAACGTTATTAAACAAATTCCCAATAAGAGGTTCAATAACAGCAATAACCACGTTGAGTAGTGACTATAGTACTAGAAAAACCAAGCTAGACATTTATGTGTCAGGTGGTTTATTTCTATGGAGAAGAAATTTCAATGATCACTCAATTCAATGTTGTGGCTGAGTATCGACTCTTTTCTTTCAGGGTACCGAGTCAAGTGTACGAAAGTTATAGTCCCTTTCAAACAGCTTAAAGGTAGAAATGCTTGGAATGGGAAAATGTGGCCTTGTGACGCTCCATCGCTGATCATTAGCAATCAATCACAAATTAGATTAAAAGCTTGAAAAGCATTATTAGATCGCAAGAATTTGGAGCTCTCAGATAATGAATTGAACTTTTAAGGAAGTGGAAAGACCGACCCTGGGTATTTATCGGCCACCTCTTTTACAAATCACTGCCATAAATCAAGGCTAAATCCAAATGCCTTTGCATTGAAATACTACAGGTGTCAGATAAGAACCATTGGGAGAGAACGGCTGCTAAAATCTTGTGTAATTATTCTGTAAAGGATTGCTACTAAAGTATCTCAGTTTTAATACAGGGAGATTAAAGATCCTTCAAGTCTTTACAACCGTAGGGCATAGTGCATGTACAGCTCAGACTACCTTTAACTGTATCACTATCTCAAAATGCACTTACTGGCCACTTTAATAGGGACAAATACCTAAATATCCAATCAGTCAGTCATGTGGCAGCAGCACACTGTATAAAACCACACATAATAAAGGCCAAGAGCTCTAGTTCAGTAACATTCACGTCAGAATCGGGGGGAAATGAAGTTTCTTCACTTTACACCTGGCATCATTTTTGCATTGGTGCAAAACGGGTTTGTTTTCTGAAACTGAGCCACCGCATACTGGTTCTAATTCAGTTTGAGCTACATGCTTAGCCTATCTAAAGTAATGTACAAAGTAGTCACACCAAAATCTGGACTGGTAAATAAACTTGCCAAAATAGTTTCTAAGCTATTTATTTATTTATCCACTCATTCATTTAATGAATAGCATAGCCATGAAAGTTTGTCTTTAAAAGTTTGCCGCAATGCTTCTGTCCATATAAGGTACCTATTGGTACAGACCGAAACAATAATTTACAGATTACATCCAATTTTTTTTGTGTTCACATTTAGTTTAGTGTCCTGATTTGTGTATTGATTGTCCTGCATTTGCCATTTTGATGCCCTTCAGGTTTGCAAACTACTGCTAAAAATCTCTTGCATTTTTAAAGACAAAACAAAATTTCCAATAATGAATTCACCATTTTTTTGTTCCCCCATGTGTAAGGAACAGTGATGGTCAACTCATGTTCCTTAAGCTACTTACTGTCCTGCATGTTTTCATTATCTCTGCCCTACCCACCACACATGGATCAGGTGTGTTCAGTCAATCAGAAGCTGGGCGATACCATTGCTGCGTTCATGTTTTATTGTTATTACTGTAATGCCGAAATGGTAGCGCGTGACTTGTAACTCGGTGCTGTTCACGTGCTCGGACTGGTGATTATCCGTTTCTATAGTGACAGGCGGCAAAATGAACATAGCATTGCATCTTAAGAGTCCAAAAATACGAAATAAACACAATAACGAACAGTTATACTGCTAAAAACACAAGCTAATTTAAATGTATACTAAGAAAAAGTAACAGTTGCCATGCGAATGCGTTATTATTACACTATCATTTCTTTACGTTGTCATGGTTAGCTTTGTTAACAAATTGCGCTGCAGGTGTTTCGTTTATGCTCATTACTGTTTTATAAAACATATATATTGTCAAACGTCAACATAAATAGTACGAAATATAAATAACATATTTATAAATAAACATAAATAATACGAAATAACTGCTTAATTGCATTTTACTACAGTAAGCGCCGCCATCTTGCTCTGCTGCCGCGTGAGGTGCAGCGGCGACGCGGTAAAAGCCGTAACTCTCAGAAAATTGCGAGCCTGCAAGTTGAAATAACGAGTTCTACGAGGATGTGAACGCTTTTTCAAAATTGGAATAGTATACTTACGGTAATGACGACATGGCGTGAACTCAGCACATTTTAGATGTTTGTGGGGTGTGATGGACTAAACACATCTGATCCAGGTAATCAGCAATGGATAGGGCTGGGATAGTTGGAAAACAAGTAAGGTCAGTAGCTTTAAGGAACATGGGTTGCCCATCAGTGGTAAAGTAATATTTTCAAATCAGTGGAGCATCTAAATTGAGGACACTTCCCTGTCCGACCAGCAGAGGTCATAGATGTTACTGCATTTATTAAAACTCTGCTTTGGTTGGGGTTTTGTTTACATTGTCATGCGCTGAGGGTCTGATTTATGCCTTATTTCTACCCCTGCTCTGTCATTTGGTTGTTGCCTATTGATACAGTGCCTCTAGGGGTTAATAAAACCTGTTTGCTTTAAAAGGTAATTCAGACCTGTAAGAGTCAAACACAAAAAAAAAACAAAAAATAAAATTGGCATTTAATTGTATATTAATATTTAATTGTATATTCAGTGTATATTCATATTTAAATGTATATTCATTCAGCAAAATAATAACTTACAAACCTGACAGCAGGATTGCCATGAATAGCATTAACAGGGGTATGTAAGACAGAAATTTTGGCCCCGATCATAATAACTGTTTGGCATTTAATAAAAATTTTATGTTATTAGAATGGTTTTAAAAAAACTGGACTGGGGTGGGACTACGAATTGTGTCATAATAAAACCTACAAACGCAACTATTTATTTACACTATATAAAAACTTTAAAATACACTTGTAGATGTTTATGAAAGATGTCTTCTTTGCTTTGGCGGGTGTACAATGTTAAATTAGGCTTTATGTATTTTGCATCCTATATGTCATAATATTTTGCATCTTTTATGTTATATGTTATCAAAATGTATTTTGCATCTTATATGTTAGGACTTTACTATAGGTTAGGGAGATAGTTAAAATGAGGTTAAATCTTTGGTTTTGGAAATAAGATATCACTAACCCTACCGCTAACACTAAGCATCACATTAAGTTGAAAAGACTCTAACAGTGATATATATCATTCACTATCATTTTCACACCAAGGACACTAACCATTCTGTTTAATAAAACACAACACCAGGCCTTTTTCTTCTGTAATTCACCAACATTTTTTGGTAGCAAGACCACAGTGTATGTGTACATTCAAATAAGTATTAGGCTGCTTGTTAGTGAAGTGTCTTTATTTTATTATAGAACTTAATCACAAATAGCGCCTTAATACAATATTCTAATTTGATCAAGTTAATATGCATAGCATCATTATCAAAAGTGCTAAAAGGTTTGCCGATTCTTCTGCCAATTATGTTTTGAGAGATCACGGAACAATCTGACACAAGACTCAAGCTGTTGTCTAAAGCTGGGCATACACTGTGCGATGTTCGACTACCAGCTCACACTATACGAGTAAATCCAATGCAATTTAAAGGCAATACTCACACTACAGAGCTGAGACTCACTGCTTACACCATACACATCAGCACACTATAGTTTAACGCATGGAAGCCCTCATGCCTGAAACTATGTGCTTAGTTTAAATTGCTTTAGAATGAAAAAGCAGCGATGGCGTATACAGAATCACAGGCGGCTCAAAATACGTGGGTGGTTTTAGACCCTTTTATTATTTTATTTTTTATTATTTATTTTTTTTTTCAAAGAGGGAATTAGCCCCTTGTCTGTCATTTCAAAATATATAAAAAATATAATATTTACTTTTTAAAATAGAAATGAATATAACTAAGAAATGCAGGACATGTCGCAAAAAAATGGATCCGAAATTAGTTTTCCGTCTTTAATTCTCGCGTGCGTGATAGCCCTTTATGGAGACGATGTCAGTAAATTACTTTCATGAAAATCACACAAATTATAGAAGATATTTTCGAAGGTGTTTTTTTTATTGTTTAGCCTCCCAAAGTTTAAAATCCTAGAAACGCCCCTGGTGGTCACTGTGGTTATTGTCGATAGACTGATAGCTATAGAACTTACTCTTTTCATTTTATTTCTTGCTCTATGAATGATGAAATTAAAACATCTGTTTGTTCTGTTTTTCGTGGTTCATTTTTCATTATAAGATCTTTAAGTTGAATATAGTCCGTTATACAGTCTTTTAAGTGTTTTAATTCAGCATAGATTTCTGTTTTCACACTGGTGCAGTGAGGCTAAAAACTTGCTATCGGCTTACAAGTTTGATTCAGATTCATCATCCTCACATGTCAGAAAATGATCCGAGTGCCATCCGAGGCTAATCATTAACCCCTATACACTGCATGACCAACGACAACTTTGAATCGTACAGTTTAAAAATCGGCTCAATATCGTGAGCAGTGTTTACCCGGCTTTAGTCTGGATGAAATACGGAGTTTGTGCCATTGGTCTTGTTCAAATTCCCTGAGAATACCCTGCATCCAATATAACCGTATCACATATTAAAATAAAATACATCCATCAGTTTGCTGTCCCTATCCAATTTTATGTGTAAACATAAAACTTGATGTTAATGTCTCAGAGATTATTCACACAAGCACAAGAGTTCCAGTGCATCTAAAACACACAGCCCTCCAGAGTGGTTAGCAAACAGCTCAAGGAATGTCATTCCTGCTGTAGAGTCTCTCTCCAGCTGAAGTTGTGATTGGGTCCATGTGTAAGGGGGAGGATTGGGGGCTCTACCAGCTGCCAAACACCCGAGTCTTGCTCTTCACATGCACACAGACCCACATAAGGGATCTGGTAAAAGAAAAGAATACTTTAATATCAGCATAATTGTTAATAGGACTTTGGGTACAGAATAGAACAAACTGGAATGTTGTGTGTTAAAGGGAAGGTTGGTCATTTTTGAATGATTAGGTTTATCCCAAACTATCATACATGGCAAGAAATACCACAAGACTTACACCAAGTGTTTCCGATGGAAATGGGTGTGTATGTTTTACGTGCCATGCACCACAAATGATGTATATCCATATGTGAGAGGAGAAAGAAAGAAATAACAAGAAGGACGAAAGTAAGAAAAGGACAAGAAAGAAAGCAAGAGAGAGAGAAAGAAAGGGAAAAAGAAAGAAAGAAAGAAAGAGAGAAAGGAAGAAAGAATGAAAGAGAGAGAGAAAGAAAGGGAAAAAGAAGGAAAGAAAGAATGAAAGAAAGAGAGAAAGGAAGAAAGAATGAAAGAGAGAAAGAAAGAAAGAGAGAGAGAAAGAATCACACCTTCCTGACGACTTGGACAAACTCTTTGGCACTGTGTGGGGTGAGGCCTTGGAGCTGGCGAGTACAGGCCTCTAGAGATGAAGCGTGACCCACAAGGAGAATGTTGTTTCCTGTCAACAAAAACACACACACACACACACACACACACACACACACACACACACAACGCTCGTTTTTAGTACAAGTACAAAGTGGCTAAGGAAGCTGTTATTTGGTACTCACCCTTATTTTTGCAGGCTGCCAGGATGTCTTTGGTCACTCTGTAGCTGCGGCTCATGTATGTGTCATATGACTCAGACACGTTTAGTTTAGTAATCGGTATATGAGGTCTGTGAATATAGAAATATCTTTAGAAATAAATATGATTTTTTAAAAATCAGATTGGAGTTGCATGGTATGTAAATAGAAAATACCATGCTATAAAATGAATTCAGATGATTGTCTGTACTTGTATGTTGTGTCAACACTGAGATTGGCTGCAGCAAGGCCTACAGGGGAGATCCATGCTGGCAGAGAATTTCCAGTGACCCATTTGGTCCATTCGAATAACCCCGGCTCCACTCGTATCTTCAACTTCCCTTCCAGCTTCATACCTGTACATGGAAAGGACAAAAAACATCTTGCCTTGGAAGAAGAGTAAAGAAAACCCTTGAAGTAATTCTTATTGATTACACACTGTCAAGGTAACATTTTTTTCATCATTGAAAATATTTTAAAAGCATTCATAAATTTAAAAAAGGCATGTGTGCTAATGTGATTAATGCATGTGTGCTAATGCGTTAATCAATAACATCAGTACTCACGACATGGTCATGGGGGGGTGGATTATGTTAGACTCACAATTACTACTGGTTAGTTTATACTGGTAGTAAAAGCATATATTCAAGTTCTGTTTTAAGACACTGTGTTGGCTGATTTGTTAAAACATCTTCATTTAGTCAACAACTAAATTCTGCCCTTGGTCTGTGCTTTTTTTTTTTTGAGACTACTGGGACTATTTCTGAGTTGTTTCTCTTTGCTGCCAAAATGATTATTCTGTGCATTTGGAAGCCAAGAGTCTTAGTTCATCTCTTATTTATATTTTTACAGGGTCGTTCCAGAATCACAGACATGTTGATTGATCCACTGAACACCTTTGGAATGAACTAAAACACTGACTGCACCCCAGACCTCCTCCCCCAACATACCATACACCTAAACTCACTTAGACTCTTGTAGCTGACTGGTTAAATCCCCACAGCCATTTGCCAAAATCTAGCCTAACCCTAACCCTAACCCTAAGCGTGGAGGAGTAATACTGAGACTAAATCTGGAATAGGATGTTTAAAAAACATATATGGATGTGGTAGCTCAGTGCTTAGGGTGTTGGACTATCGTGGATTCGATTCCCAGCACAACCTAGCTGCCACTGTTGGGCCTCTTAGAAAGACCCTTAACCCTTAACTGCTCAGTTGGATAAATAATATAAGTCGCTCTGGATATGTTTGATCTGGGGTCCTAATGCAGTGTGTTATAATATCCATATGTATACTACTATATAAACAAATTCAGATCTTACTTGATCACATACACATACATGCAGTGAAATGTTTTTATTACGCATATCACAGCTTATGAATTTGAAGCCTGAGGTCAGAGCGCAGGGTCAGACAGAACGTATGGCACCCCTGGAGCAAGTGAGGTTAAGGGCCTTGCTCAAGGACCCAATGATGGTAGCTTGCATCATTGGGTCTTTAACCCTCTCATTAAGGCTTGAATCCCGACCCTCTAATCACTGACCCAGAGCCTTCACAATGAGCCACCACCACCCAAACAATTTGCAAATACAAAGTTGCTAGGGTGAAAATAGCCTGCCATTTTTTTTTAAGATCACTGTGCATCAATGGATAGACATAACAAATTATACAATTACCTTTGAGAATCTCATGGGCTGTTTGGACACAGCGGAGACTGGGCGAGGAGTACACAAAGTCAACAGTAGTATTATTTTCTAGTAATGCCTCACCTGCAACACACATTCAGACACTTAAAGCTTCTCTGAACTGTTTAGAAGAAAAAAAAACAACTGTAGAGCAAAGAGTACCGACATACCAACAGTCCTAGCTTGAATTTCTCCAAACACTGTAATAGGAGCGTCCATGTCATAATCCCGGTTTCCACCCCAAGCAGGCAGAAAAGTAGGCATGTTCAGGTTACTTCGTACATATCTGCCTGCAGAAAGACCAAATTAGACTGAAGTTACATGTCTATGTGTGTGAGTGACGGTTTGTGTGACAGTTAAAGGTCTCATTACCTTTGGCATCTGAGCACTGTGACAGCCAGTTTTTTCCAAACACCACATCCATCCTTTCTCCATGACGACATACAAACAGGGTTCTTTTAGGAGTCTGGGGGTGACTGTTAACTCTGAGTACCTGTACCAACGTAAATCATTCTGCAGTCAAACTACTGTACACAGCATCACTTTACTGTTTATTGATGTCAGTGAAAGATTCCAAGCGCAATGTTGATCGAACATCCCAGACTCTAAGGTAATGCCAGGTTATCCATTAACCAGCATGAAAGAAACCAACATGAATCATGTCAGAATAATAAGGAACATTATAGGGAACAATCCGGGAACATTTACAAAAACCAGCTTGCGTAAGTCTGCACACCTTTTCATGATTGGTTAACTGGCTGTGTTCAATCTCATGTTCAAAAGTAATTATCATACTGCGTTCATAACTGACATTAATCGGATGAAGTCCAAACATTTTTTAAGGTGTTTTTTTAAGATTGCTAATCAGAAGAGCACTAACAGAAAAGCTCCAACAAGCTGCCACTGCTGGGCCACTTTGTAAGTTGCTCATTTCACTGTGTACTGAACTACTTGACTTAACTTGAATGACATCAACACTCTGGTTTCCTCCCACCTCCAAACACATGCGTATGGGCATAGGTGAATTGGCTACTCTAAATTGTACATAGGAGTGAATATGTGTGTGTGAACGGTTGTCTGTCTCTAAGTGTTAGCCTAGCAAATAACCGCCGATTGTGCAGGGTGTACCCCACCTCATGCCCTAGTTAGCTGGGATAGACTCCAGTGACCATGAACAGGATAGAATGAATGAAAACGATGTGGAGAAAAACTCAAAAGACAAAAGCTCACCGAAAAGGATTCTTAAACTCCTATGACAAATTTAAACGAGCTTTATAAATAAGTCTGATAAAGTCCTAATTACTCTGGGCTATTAAGTAGGGTTGATAGACAGAATCCACTTTTCAAAATAAAACATCACTTTAAAAAGATGAATTAAATAATTCCAAAACACGTGATGAGGTTTTGATTTTATCATTTTCAAAAAAGATGTTAAACCAAATATGTATTTGGTTTAAATGACAGTGACCCAAAGTGTGCATCCAAATCAACAAAGAAATGGCTTATCCAATAGAAAATCAATGGTTTTAAATGACCTGTAAAACATCCTAAGCACGTAACATGATGATTATCGAGTTATCTAAGAGCAGGTAATATTCATTATTTTCATTTTATTACCTGCATAGGTTGGCAGACCACATTCATAATAGATGAGTCTCCGGCTTTCGAATGATCTAGGCACTGAATGCTGAGCAGCCCATCCAGTGTTCTGCTCTCTTTGTTGCTTTTATCTGAAGACAAGGCACTAAAAAAGGAATGTGACCTGTAGATAAAGAAAAAGAATAAGTAGACTGATACAGATAACAGATTTCTATATGATACAAAAAAAACCCAGGTTTGATCTATTGGTGAGAGAAGCAGTGTGTGAATACTGCAGACAAACTTATTAAGACACCTGATGTATTACATTTGTATGTGTTTTCTGAACATCCTTACTTCAACAGTAACCTCCACACTTCTGGAAAAGCTTTCCACTATATATTTTGGAGTGTGGCTTTGAGATTCTGCTCATTTAGCCAGATTAATATTTGTGAGATCAGACACTAATGTTGGGTGAGGAGGTCTGGGGTGCAGACGGTGTTACAGTTCATCCCAAAGATGTTCAGTGGGGTTGAGTCAGAGAGCTCTGTGCAGAATATTCAAGTTGTTGTACATCAGCGTTGGCAAACCCTGTGTTTATGGAGCTCAGGAAATTTGTTCACTGGAGTAAAACCTTCACAACCACGTTGTATCCATTTTTTTGGCCATATAGTGTAAGCTTCAGCTTGATTGCAACACTGACTAATGACTTAAGTATATTTACATTTACAGCATTCAGCAGACGCCCTTATCCAGAGCGAATTACATTTTTATGCTCACACTGAGCAGTTGAGGGTTAAGGGGATTGCTCAGGGGCCCAGCAGTGGCAACTTGGCGGTGCTGGGAATCGAACCCCAGTCTTTGAATCAGCACTCCAACGCCTTAACCACTGAGCTACCACTTCAAGTATTATAAGACTTAAGTAATATAAGTAACAGTGGCAGAGTGGTTAGCATGCCTGCCTTACAGAAAGAACGTTATCGGTTAGATTCCCGCCCAGGGTATTTCTGTGTGAATTTTGCATGTTCTCCCCATTGTCACAATACCCGTTGGTAGGCACCAGAGGCTGCACTCTCACGAGTACTAGCACTACAATAACCACACTCCTCTGCAGTTTGATTTCGCCTCCACATGTGTGCAATCTACTAGGGCATTTAAACCACCAAAACCACCTTGCGCATCGCAAAGTATTGTTTTGCCCTAGCTCAGTGGTTCTTAACCTTGTTGGAGGTACTGACCCCCACCAGTTTCATATGCGCATTCACTGAACCCTTCAAGCGGGGCGTGTCATCACGAATCATATGAGTCGGGTGTGTGCCTTGACCTCCGCCGAACCCCTGGGGTTCGACCGAACCCAGGTTAAGAATGACTGCCCTAGCTACATACCAAGCACTCTATTACCCTGTGTCTCTCGGAATACCTGTTACAAACTTTGCTCAATTCTCAACTAGGTCTCTTGATCTCCACCTGCCCAACTCTCTGCCTGGATTTAGCATTTCGCCTATTAGATTACCCTTTACCGATTCTGCCGTTATCATGGACCATTCCATCTCTCTGCCTCCTCCTCTTCTTCCTGTCGCTTCCTCTGTCCTGTTTATGATGAAGACTGAATATGGATCCGAACTGCTCTGACCCCTCATTACACCCGCACTTGCATGGGTTTTCAACCGAGCACTCTGGTTTCCTCCTGCCACCAATCAAATGTGATTGGGCATAGGTAAATTGTCCATAGGAGTGAATGTGTGTGTGTATGGTTGTCTGACTCAAAATGTTAGCCCTGCGATTATGTGCCGATTGTTCAGGGTGTACCCCGCCTCACGCCCCAAGTTAGCTGGGATAGACTTCAGCGCCCCCGCGACCGTGAACATAGATAGATAGATAATGAATGAGTGAATGAATCAAACATGCTCACCCATGGAAAACCCAGGTGTCACACTCATCAGCACGATTAACATAATTTTCAGGAAGCAGCCCAGAAAGCCCAGTGCTCAGAGAGGTGCCATACACCCAGCCCTCACTGGTGCTCCTCTGCTCGACTGGAGAAGTGAAAATAAACTCTCCTGGTACCAGCTCTAGCTCGTCTTCATTCTGAGGAACGTATGGGTACATGACTTTCAGAGTCTGGAAAGCAAAAAAAAAAAAGAATGTTTTGAGCAACCAAAATTTTGTTCAGCAACTAATTATAGCTGGTATGTTACATCATCAGTTATTTAACCCTGTATGGAATAATAAAACCGAAATGTCTTTCAAATTCAGCATTACTGTCCAGAACCTACCTCGTGATTTGCAAAACGGACTTCCCGTGAGAGAAGAACAGCAAGCCAATCACAACTGAGCTTGGCTTCAATGCCCCTCGCCATCTTCTCCAGGGAAGCTAAATGGCTGCTTGGAAAGTTGTAGGCTAGAGTCACATGCAGTTGTTTCTTTTGTGGCTCCACTTGCACATCTGTGAGATGATCAAAAGTTTTCATTAGTTCACATTAATCTCATTTCCTTCCTTTGGCAAAGTGGTTAGCACTCCTGCCTCACAACAAGATCATGGGTTCGATTCCCGCCCAGGGTGGGCATTTGCATGTTCTCCCCGTGCTTGCGTGGGTTGTTCCCGAGTATTCTGGTTTCCTCCCACCTCCAAACACATGCGATTGGGCATAGATGAATTGGCTACTCTAAATTGTCTATAGGAGTGAATGTGTGTGTGAATGGTTGTCTGTCTCCAAGTGTTAGCCCTGCGATTAACTACAGATTGTCCAGAGTGTACAAGTTAGATGGGATAGACTCCAGCGTCTCTGTGAACAGGATAAGCGCTAGACAATGAATGAATGAATGAATGCAAATAAATAAAATAGTAATTATCTGCAATAAAAACCAATAAACGTCATTTCAATGCAATGCAATTGTTTATAATTCAAACCTTTTTTAAATTAGTAAACAACAACTTCATTGCATAGTATTTACTCATTTACTCTTCGTTTAGAGCCCAGTACGGGAAATTGTAATGAGGTAATAGAGGTATGTTTGGTAGAGGTTTGTGTCCTCCAATGGATGCACAAGTGAAGGTGAGGTATGATGATGAAAGCATGTTATTGCTCTCCAGCCCGGAACTCACAGAGATTGCATTGTAGTGGCTGCAGTTTGAAAAAGAATCTTTGTATGGCAGTCAATAAGAACACTCGGGGAGATTCTCAGCCGGAGAGAAATAGCCTCAAAATGGGCCGATCTGTGCGATTCGTGAAGAAATCATTCAAACTGGTTTTGTGAGCCAAAACAAATGATTCATTGAAAAGATTTGCTCAAAATCACAATTTGTTCACGAATCGGATCATGAACTCACAAACGCGCCAAGATGATGTATATTTATATATTAACTGCTGATTGTCCAGGATGTCCACATAT
>JAOUQX010000041.1:6175593-6202335 GCA_028566295.1 Liobagrus marginatus | reverse complement strand
CCAGCGTTCAAATTTGTATGCTGGGATATGCGGAATCAAAGAATTTCACTATATGATGTGCATGTGACCAATAAACTCAACTTTACTTTACTTTTTATGTAGCATCATTGTCCTGGAGAAACGTTGTTTCGTTCCATTGTGTATTGCAACAGCTGTATATGGTGTAACGGCAATAAAGCTTCTTGAATCTTGAAAGAGATGGTTGGGTGTACCTGTACTTTTTCCAACATAGAGTATATATTTCCCTTTTATCCTAGATGTAATTGTGAGTCATCAACGCACAAAGGACCGTATGCATTTTTGTTACAAATTCATGTTATAAAGCACATTTGGACTAAAAACAAAAACAGGTGTTGATATGATGTGTTTCCGGTATGATGTGAAACAAACACACTGTTGCCAGTGGGAGGCAGCAGAACGCAGCAGGATGGAACAAGGGCGGTATGTTATTTGTATGAATGCACAGTAAGGAAATGAAAAAGGGATCTTACCAGTCACATGCAAGTTGTACATTCCTGCCTCCTGTAGAAACCAGTGCTTTCAACCTGCAAAAAATTATAATCATAATTAAAAACAATAAGAAAAGAATACTTTTTTTTTTTTTTTGCACTACGGCCCCATATTGATTTCCCACACCAATCCCACATTAAATCTGACCCCAGCAATGAGCAGCAAAAACAGTATAAACAGAAGGCCAAACATGAAGTGCATTCATGTTTCTTTAGCATATTGTAACACTCGATCTCGTTTTCTTGTTGCACATGGCTTATCATGGCAGGACTTGTGCATGAGCTGACTAAAACTGTGTAGGCGTATATGAAGCTAGAGCCAAGAAGTGATACTCTGTCTTCCACGATGTGACTCACAATCACAAAGATATGACATACTAGGGCTTGTATACAGTGCTTTATCATGGCTGGTGACAAAATAAAGAACGTTTAAAAAAGATAGAGCTGTATGATGCTTAAAACCCATCTATGATGTTTCTCACATGAGTGTGTGGAAACAGTTAAGAAATGTGGGCGAGATGAGTATTCGCTTCCTTTGCATAGTAAAGGTTTCAAAAAACCACCTTGGCTAATTATTAGCATCTGATATAATATTATCTAATGGTCAGAAGTGGGGGGAAAATCTGAAATTTTTCATTTGAGATCAAATTGAAACCAGCACAACACTTAGTACCATTAGACAGTCTAATACTGTTAACAAGGAGCAAAGTAATTTAACATTTTATAACATATGGATATATAAATCAGACTATATCAAAATGGACATGAACGTTTTTAAGTGCAAACCTTATTCTTTAGCTCCACCAAAAAGCCCTATGAATAGCAGAATAAAGTTTTAATAGGTATCTTTTCTTTAATTCTCTACATCTGCCTGAACTGCCTTGGTTCCGACAGGGATTTGTCTCGTAGTAGATGTTGTATATCTAGGATAATTAATGGCGTCTGACCTGACGCATGCTCACTAATTAGATAATTACCAAAAAAGATTATTTGAATCATGAGAAAGTGTGTCATATCCACCGCCTTGGTGAAATAAAAAAGGAAATGAGATTTACAGCATATTAATAGCTGAACTTTCATACTTCTTTTGCAGAACGCATTTGTGTTAATAGTAATAGCTGGACATTTCCTTTAATTGACATTAAGGTAACATTGGCATTAAGGTATTGTTAAACAATAATTAAAATAAAAACCTAAAAAAAAAAAAAAAAGTAAAATTCCCAAATAAATTCAGATCTTATTTATCTCATACACATACATGCAGTGAAATATTTTAATTACGTATATCCCAGCTTATGATTTTGAAGGCTGGGGTCAGAGCGCAGGGTCAGCCAGAATGTGCGGCAGCCCTGGAGCAAGTGAGTTTAAAGGCCTTGCTCAAGGACCCAATGATGGTAGCCTACCTGTTGCGAGGCTTGAACCCCCACCCTCTGATTACTGACCCAAAGCCATTAAGCCACAACCACCCTAAAAAGCATATACCAATGTTTACAGTTTGAAGATCAGATTCAGGAAGTTATCCCCATTACAGGTGAAATAGTAATAGTTTAAGCAACAGGTTCGCTACATAGTTAAACTAGCATTAAAAAAAAATCTTGTTCATTTCCTTTTAACAGAGATTTCATATTATAGTACACAGTCTGTGATCTAGTGATCTATATATTGATAGAAGAAGCAGAAGACGTATTTGTCAAGTATACATTACAGAATAGTAAATGTTTTCTTTCAGTATATTCTAGCTAGGGAAGTTGGGGTCAGAAAGCAGGGGCAGCTTGGCCCCCGTGCTGGAGACTTTCCTTTATTTAGTAACACATTGTTTTTTTAGCGTTGAATTAAAAATGATTACATAATGTAAGATAAGCAAATAAGGGAATCATCAATGTAAAACATTATCATGTATAGTACATATACTGGTGTGTTCATGATAATGTTGGTGGTAGCTGAAAACATGAAAAATCTTATTTCCTTCCATGCTATATTGTATAACAAGTGTTTCAAAGTTACCTGTTGTACGTTAAAACCTCAGCTCCGTAGATCTTGTTCACAGTTAATAACTATTGAAGTGAAACCCCACAGTTTGCTATTGTTTCCCCTTTTAAGGTCATAGTCACCTAATGCCTTTGAAATGAAACCTACGAAGTTCATTCTTTTTTTAAGTCTTCTTTAACCTAGTGCAGTGTTCAAAGACACAGTGAGCCATGTTACACAGACAGCTGGTGTTTTTATGTAAATGTGACAAAAAGGGCGGTTTGCTACTTTTCATATGGCTAACTTAAGAAATGCAAGCAAAACAGCTGTAAATCACCTGTTTCCTAAATTAACTATAGATGGGTATGTGGCAAGCAAATAATATGATATGCAAAAAGGGGGAAATAGATTAAGCATTAAACATGCAAAATTGCTCAGGGTTACATTTAAGCATCGTTCATTATGCAGAACAGTAACATCAGTAATTTCTTATTGGTACGTACGCCACAGTGATTCACTTCCTGGTTACTTTGACAACTCGCTTGCTTTGTTCTGGAAAACCACCAAATCATGAAATCAGATCTATAGATATAACAGGAAACTATGGTAAACACTTGTTTATGGTGTTATGCTCATCCTCTAAACAAGAGGCGGAAAAGTAACACACCAACATACATGAGTGAAAATATGGACACTGTAGCAATAATTCACTCGAGTAAAAGTTAAATGAATGATCAAGCAAATGACACAAATAAGTGTAAATAAGTTGAGTTTTTTCCACTGGTGTAGCTTGCTTAGCTAGCTACAGCCAGCTAGCTTTTTCACTTTGTACATGTTTCTGGCTACAGAGTTAGCTATCTGGCAAGGATACAACTGATACCTTGTCCTGAGCTTAACCGAAAGACTGCCGCAGCACTCAGACATATAATGAACACAACGGAAAATAACTACTGAGGTAAAATCTTAAGTTACAGCATAGATCCTGCTAGTGGGCTAGCTCACTAGATAGCTAATGGCCACCATTTACATGTTTCTGAAGTTTGAATAAAGTTTGGATTAAGTTGTTAAATGCAGATATATCCACGAGTTTAGCTCACACACTTGCGAGGGATGTTCATCAGTCACAGATTATGCTGTCCTGGGCTAAACGTTTAGCAGTGTACTTAAAAAAATCGAAAACTGCAAAGAAAAATACAATAGCTGCATAGAAAACAGCTTCATTTTGACTGCCACTCAAATGTTTATAATTATTAATGAAATGTATTCATTAAAAAGGAAATAATATTAGATGAATCATTTTCTTGCAAACGTCAATGGCTAAATGCATTTACTAATAGAAGTAATAAAACCAAGCAGTGAGGAGGTTGTAACAAATTCATTTTCATCCTATTTCTGAAATATAATTAAGACTTCTTAGACAAAAATCATAGCTGGCATTTGGTACAATATATGAAAAGTGTGTAATATTCTAAAAAGATCTGAGAGTGGTTTTCTGGAGTGCTGTTAATGAAACAGTTTCCACTCATGAAGAACAATCTAACCACAAAAACCCTCATGAAAACATCCGTTTCTTACTGCCAATACAGAATAAAGCACTACTGAGTTGTGTTCTCACAAAAAGGTACAAACATTAATATACAGTGTTTACATTCATGTTTCATCTAACACGTTATGACCGCTTGATTTTATTGTATACATTTATAGAATGGAAATGATCTATAACTGTTATCTTATATCTTATAATCTGTTGTCTTATTATTTAGCCCATTGTTTAAAGTGTTCCAATAGAACAAAATGAAACAAATTCAATTTAAAAACTGGGTAAATAATAAAGCCACCAACACTACATAAAGTCAGACCTTGGCCCGTGTCTTACCTATATGTCAGGCACTTATTTGGATGTTAGGTTTGGGATGTGGGCACACGCATTATTTTGGAGAATATGGTTTGGATATTCTTCATTATATGCAGGAAATAGAAAAGTATAAATGTAACTAGAAATCTGGGGTTAAGCAGTTAGTTATCTAAAAAGTTTAACAGGGGGTTTGATAGCAAATATGTAAGAAGGGACAGAAAAATCAGACAATGATTCTCACATTATAGAAATAGTTACAGCTTCTTTTGCAGAAAGTACCATTTGAAATATGGATTACCTATTTAAAGTAGCAGGTTTTAGGTTCTAACTAGCAAATGCTAGCTATGTAGCAAGGCTGAGGTGTTTTCATGTTTTTAATGGCCCTTTTTTGCTTACATAATTTAAACTGAATGTTACGCCTACGAACTGTGGCCCGGGCGGACGCCAGAGGGCTTCCCGGACTGTGTGTGTTGTGCTCACATTCCCGGCTGTCATGACGTCTCACACACACACACACACACACACACACACAAACACACCTGAGGACATGCACCTGCCCCTCCTTCCCGTTAATCACGCGACAGGGAATATAAGCCGATGAGCCGCTACCATTCCTTGCCACTGATTAAGGCCCTTTACGAGCACGATCGTTTGAGAGAGACAGAGACAGAGACAGAGACGGGAACACGCCCACGCCAGCATGCCCAGCCATCCGCTGCGTTCTACTACGAGGGCGGAAGCGAGTGGTGGCTCTTGGAGAATGATTTGCTGGAGGATTCTGAGTGCGATGAGGACGGTGAATGCCCCCCCGGCATGCCGAGCCGCTTGCGTCTACGATGTACGCATGCAACTGGAGACAGCCTGCTGGTGAGTCGTCGCCATTGCAGGCTCACAACGAGACTGACGAATCAGCAGAGGAGAGTGAGTCCGAAGAGAAGGAGGTGCCTTCGCTGAGCGAGCTTCATCAGGCACAAGCGCTGGAGGGCCTGATGTGTGTGAAGCAAGGAAAGTGAGTGGTAGAGAGTTACATCGCGGAGTTCCTCTCTGGCCTGCCTGAGGAGGATCTCGGGGCGCTGTTCTGACTCGGTCTGAGTAAGCTGTACCAAACCAAACTAGTGCCCAGAAGGTATGAGCAGACACACCACACCCTAATCTTTCTGCTGAGGTCTTACAACCGGCCGGCGGTTGCGGAGGTGGAGCTGAAGCACAGCATCAGCCAAGAACCCACACCGGAGACTCTGTTACCTGTTCCACCTACACCAGAGACTCTGTTACCTGCTGCTTCTCTCTCTCTCTCCCACTCCTCGCACTCCGCTCTAGAGTGCATACTAGAGGCCCCAGATGTCAATATCGGCCCCGACCCTATAAGAGACACCTGCCCAGGCCCTGAACCCACTCCCAAGTCGTGTCACGGCTCCGAACCCACTCCTGAGCCCTGTGTCGGCCCCGAACTCCCTCCTGAGCCTCCTATTGGTCCTGAACCCGCTCACGAGCCCAGTCTCGGCCTCGATCCAGTATTAGCCTGTATCGGCCCTGAGTCCGTGCCCAGGTCCAGAACCGGCCCCAAACCCGCTCACAGTCCAGATAACAGTGAGGAGGGAGACCCAAGAAAGGCCATGGTGGAGTCTGTTGCGGTGGCGCTCAGCGACGGATGTCGTGCCGTCCTCGAGTCCGCCGTGGATGTTGCTCCGTCCCTCAGCTCGCCTAAGGACATCGCTCGGTCTGCCTACTTGGCGGAGGGCATCGCTCGGTCGGCCCGGTCGGCGAAGGACGTCATTTGTGCCTCACTCCCCCCACTGGCCTCGTTGGCACAGCGAGCGACATCCTCCGCCAGCTCCTCCGCTCCCCCGTCTGGCTTCGCTGGCACCTCCACGGCCCCATGGCCTGGGCCCACCGCACCCACAACACCTTCGACCGGCAACCAGGGGCCCTACCAGAGTTTCCCGGGCCTCCTCGAGGCCCACTAGAGGTGATCAAAGGCAGCGGTGCATCTGTAAGCCGCGCCTGGGGGGGGCTCTGTTACGTCCCAGGCGGCCACCAGAGGGCATCACGGACTGCGTGTGTTGATCTCACATTCCCAGCTGTCATGCCGTCTCACACACACACACACACACTTGATGACATGCACCTGCACATCCTTCCCGTTAATCATGCGGCCATTCCTTGTCGCTGATTAAGGCCCTTTACGAGCACGATCGTTTGATGACTGTGTTAACTGTTTGACGTGATTATGCCATTCAATAAAGAGATGTTTTGCACCACGAAGACTGCTGCTTTTGTGTCCCCTACGCCTCGCGCCTACGCGGGCATCTACACACAACATCAGACGTTACACTGAATGATAAAATTTGATTTAAGTTTAGAGAAAAAAACAGCCCAATGTGGCAGCTTGGTGGTGCTGGGAATTGAGCCCATGATCTTTTGATAAGCAGCCTAACCTTTACCACTGACAAAGGCGCTGGAGACTAACACAGCTAACTTAGGGTGTGAGGCGAAGTACACCCTGGACAATCGGAAGTTAATCGCGGGGCTAACACTTAGAAACAGACAACTATTCACACTCACATTCACCCCTATGGACAATTTAGAGTAGCTAATTCACTTATGCCCAATTGCATGTGCTTGGAGGTAGGATGAAACCGGATTACCCGAGGAAAACCAGCGCAAGCATGGGGAGAACATGCAATCTCCACACAGAAAGACCCTGGTCGGGAATCAAACCATACGGAATACATTTTTAAAAATGTTTTATTTTAATAAATGGGGTTTAGCACATTTTGTACTTGATAGCATGCTAAATTTACAGTTACAGCATTTGGCAGATGCTCTTATCCAGAGCGACTTACAACCTAGCAGTTGAGGGTTAAGGGCCAGCAAATGCCAACACAACTAAGAAATAAGCAAGTTTGGAATATTCTTGGAATAATCTGAGTCTTTCCCATGTTTCTTTTGTGACAACATCAGAGATGAGCACAATAAGCTTATGGCCTTTAAATAAGTTACACTGTCTATACAAAAATAAGCGTTAGATTCATTATCCTACAGTTATCCATCTGCAAGGGTGTTAAATCTAAAAAGACTGACTCTGTAGTTCCTCATCTGAGTGAGCTGCCTAATAAAATATGAACATTGGGCAGCAGTATTCCCACCTGGTCTCTTAAATGTATTGCACAATTGTATTTGAAAAACATATTAATATAACTTTTAAAACCTTACTGTTTTAAGATGTAAGCATGTACACTCTGATTTGAGTGCACTCATGATTCAACTAAATTTTTGTTTCATTCACCAAATTTTGGACCCAACACTATGTATTAGACACTCCATTAGCATTAACAACTGAGGTAGATATTTGAAAAATGTATCCAAACAATTTGTGCATTCCCCTTAAAATCCTTGACTTTGGTAAAGATAAATAATAATATTATTTAAAGGCAATGCACCATAGGTTTACCTCTCTTTATAACAGGTTGCTTTCAAAACAAAACAGTAATTGTATCTAATATGATTGAAGATAGAGTCGGTCATCAGCAGAACCTTGCTGAACAGATGGTCAGAGACCTTCAAATAATTTGTCTCCATATGCAATCCTCATGACTACTCTACAGATGGAGCTCATCAACACAATTTGAATCCATATGCAAGCCTTCTGCGAACCATAAACCACATGATTAAATGACTCTGATTGCACAGTGCATCTGTAGAAACAAAGAAGCAAAGCAGTTTATATTGAAGGTGACCTGCATTGCATGGTGTTTAAATAACTTAGCATCAACGTGTGGAACTACGCCTAACTGACTGTTTGTTGGAATATCTTTATACATATTCCAGTGTGCTGTTACTTTGCTGACCTTCACCCTATGACTACGTTTATGTCTTTCCACCCCCACACAGCTGTCCATATATAGACACCACCACACCTTCTCCCTGCTGCTCTTCAGAAGGCAAATCTCTCGCCATTGGGCACGGCATCTTAATGCCTCCTATTTGTAGTGATGCTTTGTGATAAATGAAACAGCAGTTCTATTCATAACCACCCAACATACTAGAATCATATCTTATTTCTTAATTTACTGTATGTGTGTGTGTGTTATTTATAGGATAGGGGAGTTATAGAGAGATACAAATCCTTTTGTCTCATTTTTTAATCATACTTTATTAATCCCCAGGGGGATATTGTGTAGTTTTTGCATATCCCAGCTTATTAGGACGCTGAGGTCAAGCGCAGGGTCAGCCAGAGCGTGCAGAACCCCTGGAGCAACTGGAGTTAAGGGCCTTGCTCAGGGGCCCAATGGTGGTCATTTGCCCCAACCCTCTGATCACTCACCAGGAGCCTTAGACATTGAGCAACCACATCTGGATAGGATCCCTGTAAAGGTCCACCACAATAATCTTCTCCGCATTTAGAAATTCACAGATTCACCAATGGTGTTTTCCTTCATAACTTTAATAAGGGCTTATTGTTAGGTTGTACTGACGTATGACAGAAATCTTATTTAAACACATACATTATAGGCCAAATCTTTGTGGACACCTTAAAAGTACACCAGTACATATAGTAAGTGTGTCTTTACTGTTGCAGTTGGAGGTATACAATTGTCTTGGATGTCTCTATATGCTGTATCATTAAAGGCGAGGTAAGAGAGATTTTGTCTAAAAACATTTTTTGTTATGCAGGTTGAAATTCTCTTCACATCTTGATAGCACTCTTTAAGTTAAATGGTCTTAGTATTTCTATCATATGTGGAAGGCACAGGAGCATTTGCATACCTCTGTACACCCTGTTTGCGCAGACAGCTCCGTCATCAGCGCATTCCTGCTATAAACTTGCTGCACGTAATTTTGTTTATAAAAAATAGCTTACGTTCGTTACTGTAATATTATGCGCTCTGTACTGTAATATTTACTCACTGGTGACTTAGACATGAGATAATCTCAATCTCTCTCGTCTTGTTGTGGTGGGTCTCTGGTGTCCTGCCTGAGCACTTTCACGTGTTTTGGAGGAGGCGTGGCTTTGGAATGTGATTATTCAGGGAGGGCAGGTCTTTGGCTTTCAAAGCTAGCTTGCTATTGTTAGCCTCTCCGAAATCTCCTACCCTACTTTTAAGAAACTCAAATACTGTTCAGTCATGACAACATCCCTGTGCACAAAGTCCTCCATAAAGCTATGGTGTTTTACGGTTTGTGTGGAAGACAGATCCCTGTCCTCCAGCCGATTGAAAATCTTTAGGAAGAACCTAAAGACCTCCTAACCCAACGTTACTGCCTGATCTCCCTTATACTATTGTGGATCAATGAAAAACATCCCCACAGCCCCGCTCCAAAATATAGTGGAAAGCCTTTCCAGAAGTGTGAAGGTTAATCTACGGGTTAGAGAGAAATGAGTTAAATCTGAAATAAGATGTTTTTGAACATAAATAAACAGCAGAAGATAAATAACAGAATATGTCTTGTTTAGAAGCTTTGCTTCTGATAGTGTTAATGATAGTTTTATGATATCTTGTTCTATAACCTGCTAGTCAATACCTTTAGTCGTTCCATTTAATAATAACCGTGTTTTGATTGTAGCATTATTAAGGTCAGTGTCCAAGTCAAAACACAATCCTAATATAATTCCCATCAGCCTGGGTGAGCGCATGCATCTCCTAGAACTTGACAACGTGACAATGCAGCAGCAGTTTGGAAGGACTTATTTGGCATGGACACAGCAGACGCAGATGGTGGACTCACTACTGCGAGGATACCCACACAAACTTGGGCGAATACATTTTGTACGTTGATGGTGGAGCGAATTGCAGACTGCATGCCTTTACCAGACAGAGTGTTTCAAGTTGGGTTTTTTAAAACATTGCTAAAATTGTCTGAGTTGCTTTTGGTGTCAACTCTGAACTGAGAGTAGAGCTGCAACTAATTTTGTAATTCTGAGGCCATAAGGCTGCATATGATGGAGCATATAGGCAGTACGAGTGCAAACACATTTTTACAGGCTCAAGTATAACCCATGAAACAGCAGCTGCTATGTCTAACAAAAACATGAGCTTGAATCCTGGATTGACTGAGGGGACAAGAGATGCACAGCTGTCCATCCAAACACATGTACCACAACACCTGCAAGCACAACTGTGACTGCGGCCCAGCTTACAGCTAAGCTAAACCGAGAAGTCTTCCAAAGTACACGAAGTACACAAAAAAAGTACACTATTTACTTCTAAAGGCAAAACAATGAATGCGAAATACACATATTTAATGAAAGAAAAGTAACGTGATCTAGCTGCAATCTATAATTTTTTTTTTTTTTAAACTAACAGCATGTAAAACTGACAACATAATGACACTGCGTGATCCCAGTGTCACTCTGCTTGTAAAAAAAAAAGACAGATCTGTTAGCCCTTGAGAAACAAGATACTGTAACTGTCAAAAGATTTGCATCAATACCTTATAAATAAGTAAAATAGACCTAAAATAATAACCAAAAACCTAATGAGAATGAAATATTCCTAAGAAGGGGAAATACCAGATGGAGCAATTATTTGGAATTTTCAGCGACACACTAAAAGTTTACAGACCCCTTACCAGCATGTCCACAGGTATGTATTTGTATATTGTAGCATGAAATTATTACTTTCTCATAAAAAGCAAGCAACATAAAGGCATGGTTTGGACAGGCCGGTTTCGAAGTACTTGTGTGTTCTGCACAGAACCCTGACCTCAACCCCACTGAACACCTTTGGGATGAAATGGAATGCTGACTGCCCAGACTTCCCCATCTGACACTGAACTAATACTGCTAATACTACGGGAGAGCACGGATGAAAGTCATGAGGGACCGACGTAATGAGGGACGAAAGTAACAAACCAATTTTCTCAGAGCTCTGACTACATTTGCATTCCAGCACGTTCAGAATGCAACCCTGGACAGAGTTGCCAAAATCACGTGATTTCGGCATTTCTTCTCGCGGTTAAGTCAGGATAGCAGTTTTCCAGTCCGGCAAGTTAATTACTAAAGAAGTACTTTTTTCCTAACTACAAGTCCAGTTTCTCTTTTTATATGTCACAACACTGATCAATCGACAGGTTTTTAGTGCTGTAACACATCCTGAAGTTTGCAGTATCAAAGAATTTCTCTTTAAAAGTAAATCGAGTATAAATGACAGGAGTTCCTGTAGGGACAAAAGTAACCCTTGATGTTTTACGTCATCAGGTTTTGGTGATGAATGACCTTAGCTTTTCCTCTTCCACCGATGAATTTTCAGTGCTTCCATGCAGATGGTTAATAAAAATGGATTGATATTACCAAAAAAATAAAAAATAAATTTGTACCGTCGGGTAACTTTTGAAACATTTGATAAATCTGTAATTTAAAATGAAAATGTAATTGAATGTTTTTCTGAAAGGATAAAAGACAAAATATGCTTGCAGTTACATTTTAACAAGGGCATAATTAGGTATATTTAATAAAAACAAGAGTAGCCCAGAAAATCTAGCTTGTATTGTTGTGTTACTTTGACCCCCCTGTGTGTTACTTTCGTCCCAACTGACGGGTCCGAAAGTAGCAATGTGTAACTTTTATATTTATTAATTAAACTGATAATGTTCAACATTTGTTCAAAATAACACCTGATACTGATAGAACACACTTGTGTTATTGACAACGGCAAAAAATATATCTCTGTATAAAAAATTATCTTTTAAAATGAAGTTGTTAATTTTTTTTTTTTAATTGGACTTAAATCCCCGCTGTATGGGAAATCCCCACAGAAATGCATCAGCATCTAGTGGAACGCCTTTCTAGAAGTGAGACTGAGACAAATTGAAACAGGAATATGAATAGTTCAAATGAAAAACTTGGAGATAATAGGAAATCTCTCATGTTCATAAAACAAAGAGTTGTTTTTAAAACCAGCTGCAAGGCTTTGAGGCCCTGCCCATGGAAAACACTATTGTGTCAAAAGCAGATTGAAAGGCAACACCTTGTGACTTGAACATGCCATGGGGTGATGAACACAGATGCTATCTGCCCATAGGTTTCTATTCTACATTTGGCTATTAAACATGCAAAGCTATTTCTTAATGTCTCCCATCAGACGGTTAGGTTGTGTCTAATTTGAACAAGTACCAAAAGTACCAAAAATATGGGACATTCGCTTTTCATTTGGGAGAACAATAAAATGGGCCAATACAAGAATTGATGAAAATGGGTCTTAATAAATGTGTTAAAGCTTAAAGAATACACCACCTAGAAAAATGAAATGTTTGCAATATTTATTGATATGTGAGAGCTTCTCAAACTGCAGGTTATGACTCCGTGTGGGGTAACAACATTGACAAATGGGGTCATTAACCCTAATGCCTGATTCAATGGCTGTTTGCTATGCTGATCATATAGGGGGGACATTGTGGTGTTGAAAATTAAACAAGCTCAACTGTTTGCTCCAATAATTCCCTGTTAGCTCCTAAAAACAAAAGAATGCTTCTTCCCCTCACCATCCATCCATCCATCCATCCATCCATCCATGCATCCATGCATCCATCCATTATATACTGCTTAAGGGAAAGAAAATAAGGTCTAAAAGTGTAATACAGTAAGATACCTATAAAACAGAATTAAAACCATAAGTGAGTCATAGCAACAAAATGTAAAAGACAGAGATATGATTTTCAAACTAGTATCAGATGTGTTAAAATTACCACATAACACAGGCGTCATTTAGATAAGGTAAATTTAGATAAAGAAAATAATTATGCTTTGGTTGTTTGTTGTTTAACTTAACCCAGTCCTAGGGGTGAGTTAATATATGAGGTTGTATAACCGTTTGGCCTTGTTAAAAGAAAGACAAATTAAAATGTTTTTAGAACATGGTGTGCACAAAAGATTAGAAGTTATGGAGATTAACATTTAGTCTAGGAGAATTCAAAAACAAGCAGAGCGCGACAAGGCCAGAGAGCTTTACCCTGAAGAAATAGCGAGAAGGCATATTTTAGAAGAAACGCACATTTATATAAACTTTAACACATGCGTTAACAAAATTAGCGAATTAGCGTAGAAGCTAGTAGGTAATAAATACTAAATAGAAAGAGGTAGCTTTTAGATGAGGATGAATCATATTTAACCAGCATTATCTTATACACTCTAATCTTACAAAAATACCTAGCTGGAATCACTATAATCAAACTAGGAGATTTTAGTTTAGAATATGAGAATCAGTATACCCATTAAAAATACACTCCATGATTTTATAAAAGTATAAAAACACACAACCAGATTATAAAGAAGTCAAATACACAATTAGTAGACCCGGCAAAGTCTGGACGTATATTTGCAGATTCAATGCTGCTATACAACAAATTCGTGCCGAGTTACAGCAGAGACTCACATCAACTAGATAGCGATCTAGGAAATGTCGAATAGAATGGTTTTCATAGCTGTATTAGCATTTAATTTGAAGTCCTGGAAACTCATTTGCTTAAGCAGATTGTACAAATAAGGATTTGAGAAAACGACTAAAAAAGTCATTTCTTGCTGTAGTGTGTGTCAGGCTGACACTGCGGTCCCTTAGCAAGAACCTTAACCTTCTCTGCACCATGGTGCTGAATCATGGGGGCACTCTGAGCCCAAATGACTATTAAGCAGGTTTATGTGAGAAAATGCATTTTAGGATGATATGCACGAAAAAGCTGCTTTCGTTAGTGAAGATGAAACCATGGCGACATTTCAAATTGGTAAAAATGTTAACCAAATTGGAATACAAGCATGTTGAACTTATTTTTAATATTGGAAACTTTTAGAAAAGTGAAGTATAATCACAATTGCAAAAAAGTTGAGAAGCTGTGTAAAATCAAAAAACAAAATGCAATGATCTGCACATCTCATGAACCCATATTTTATTCACAATTGAAGAAAGAAAAGAAATGAAATGTTTGAAATGAGAAAATGTACAATTTTTAGAAAAAGAAAACATGGTAACTTTGGAATTGATAGCAGCAACACGTTGCACGTCTGTTGCCTTTCAATGTCGGGGGGGAAAAGGCAACAAAAGGCTGGAAAAGAAAGGGGTACTAACAAGGGCGCACCGGAAGAACATTTCGCAAATAATTCGGTTAATTGGCAACAGGTCAGTAACATGACTGGGTATAAAAGAGCATCATAGAGAGTCAGAGTCTCTTAGAAGTAAAGCTGGGCAGACATTCATCAATTTGTGAAATGTTATGTCTACAAATTGTCAGAATAACATTTCTCAATGTAAAATTACAAAGACTTTAAACATATTATCATCTATAGCAGTGGTCCCCAAGCCCCGGGCCGTGGACCGGCACCGTCCCGTTTGTCAATTGGTACCGGGCCGCACAAAAGAATGCCAAACTTACATTATTTCCATTTTATTTATTGTCTGATTCTGAACGATGTTTTATTTTGGAAAATTACCGGATTCTCTCCGCCACATCTATCTATGACTCACTTTTGATGCATGTCAAGATGCTTGCCTCGGCCACGTCTTACCCATATCCGCTACCTTCTTAAAGCAGGGCTACGCCTGCTAAAAGAACAAAAAACAAACGTCTTTGGAAAGTTTCTTTGCGCAGGGTAAAAGATACCAGTTTTTATGCCATGGAATCGTATCATGTTATTTTGTTGTATTCATCCGACAAGGCCGGCCCGTGAAAATATTGTCTGACATTAAACCGGTCCGTGGTGCAAAAAAGGTTGGGGATCGCTGATCTATAGTACATAATATTACCAAAAGATTCTGAGAATCTCTGTGCACAAGGGACAAGGCCGAAACACAATATTGGAGGCTCGTGAGCTTCGGGTTCTTAGATGCCCCTGCTTTAAAATCTTTAAAAAAGCAAAATTCTGTAATGAACATCATAGCATGGAGCCATCCAAAGCCATCTAAAAATGCTAGTTAAAGCTCTATCATACAATGAAGAAGCCGTATATGAACGTAATCAACATGAACAAGAAACGCCGCCATTATCTCCGGGTCAAAGCGCATGTAAACTGATCTGTGTAAAATGATCGGTGTGGAAAACTGTTCTGTGGTCAGATGAATCACAATTTGACTTTTTTTTAGGGCAACCATGGGTGCCACGTCCTCCAGACTGAAGAGGAGAGAGACCTTTCGAATTGTTATCAGGACTGCATCTCAAAATTCTGCATCTCTGATGCTATATGGGTGTATTAATGCCTATGGAATGAGCAGCTTTCTAAACAATATATCCAGGTTTAAGAGTACCATATGCTCTTTATCCACAAGACAATGCTAAACCGCAGACTGCATCTATAAAAACAGCATGGCTTCGAATAGTCATAGAGTGCTGAACTGGCCTGCCTGCGGTCCAGACCTTTCACCAAGTGAAAATATTTTAAGCATCTTGAAAAGGAAAATACAAGAACGAACACCCAAGACTGTTGAGCAGTTAGAATCACACATCAGGCAATAATAGGGCGACGTTCCTCTCCCATAACTCCAGAAACTGGTTTCCTCAGTTTCAGTTCCCAGATAAGGTTGTTGTTATAAGAAGAGGAGATGCTACATCATGGATAAATGGGGATGCCATAACTTTATTGAGACCTGTTGCTGCCATCAATTTCAAAGTTACCATATTTTGGGGTTGTATATAGGTTATGTATATATGTTAAAAATAATATGTTAGATTACGTAGTACCGGCTGGAAACACAAAGGACTCACCATCAGGACACACTCTTTTTCTTTAGTATAAAATCCAACAAGTTTTTTGTCTGTTTTCTGATATTTTAAGTATTAAGGAACATCATGGTAAGCACAATTACCTGGCATAAATTCTAAATTCTAACCCTAACACTCGGAAACATTATGTTTCTCTATGCAATGCAAGAATTTGAGTTAGCGTCCATAGTGAATTTACTTACCTGTCCCAAAAGCATGAGTTGACTTTAATAATAAAGAAAGGGCCAAGACATATCTACAGTATCTACTGCAACAATTGAATTCTATTACAACGGTAATTTACTATAAAAGTGAAACTCCTTTAAGCTAAATTTCGATTAGTGAAATTGGTGGATTCAGACCTGATGTGTAAGATCTACTCACATACATGATGTCTTTCCATTGTTCTAAACCGCTTCTGTTTCCTCCCTTTATTTTTTCCTACAGCAGTCTAGTCGGCTTATGAATCATACTACACAGGCCTACAAAGCTTAACGTGCAACTTAATCGCTTGACTAGTTTGTCTGTTTAAAGTTCATTTAGATACGCTTTTACTTCGGCCCACTTGGAGTTTGAGGTTTCTGACCGTGAAACAGACTACTACAAAATGTCTTGTAAAATATAAGGAACTACGTTGTTTCAATAGCGTTTCGCAACATAAACTAGATGTCATGTTAAAAACCATATAATCATTTAAAAATGGCTGAGGACTAAAATCGTTTAGATATAAGCACTAATTGAGGTGGGAATCCATCACACGAGCCTGTTGATGAATAATTATTTTCCGATTTGTGTTTTAAATGCGTAGTAATTCTCTGGCATGTAAATTGCCTGTAGTTCTGATGTATCTCACAGTCATGGACATTTTCATGTGGGCAATAGCAGAAGACTAGCTGGCTTAAACTGGAATAGTGGGAGTTTCTGATCCCTTACAGTGCCAATAAAACATGAAATGGGAGTTGGGTTAACCACTCAGTGAACTTTCATTTTTTCACAATAACTAAATAGTTTTTTTTCCCCAGCTAATTACATACCTAAAAAAAAATCTATCTATCTATTGTATATATATATATATATACTTAAGAACATAACGAATAACATCCACAGAAAAGTGTGAGTCTAATCTATAATGTGGAGTTAAATCTTGTACAGCGTTTGCCAATAAAACACGAAATAGGACCTGGATTAGATTCAACCGCCCACTGCATTTCGCTTTTCCATAACAACAACCAAAACATTTTGTTAAGTGTGGTCCAGAAGATTACATCTTACCTCGTGGAAATATCATGAGTACAGTTAAATAGAGCCGGTGTTACAATAAGAGTACAAAACATATACGATAATTAAACATAATTATGGCCATTTTTTCTGGATTAAAGATAGAATTGTAAGGTTTGAAAAAGTCGTGCTTTATTTGCAGATCATGTTGTTCATTTTACATTTCTTCCGAGAAAAATTCAAAATGTTTTCCTAATATAATAAGTATCTTCTAAGATTGAAATGATAAATCTGGTCTAGTAATATTATTACAGAAAATACTAAATACACTGAACTATAATTCAAAACATTTTCTCGTGCTAAAATGCCATTCGTTTTAATGAGTCACTGAAGTGGTACTATTAGGGGTATTTCTTTCCTGATACGTACACTCAGTAGCCACTTTATTAGGAACAGCTGCACAACTGTATATTTATGCAATAATTCAGTTAGCTAATCAGCTGTGCAATGCATCGTGCAGATACTGGTGAAGAGCTTCAGTTAATGTTCACGTCAAACAACAGGACAGGAACAATGCCAATATAATCTCATTAATTTTGACTGTGGCATGATGGTTGGTGTCCGACAGACTGCTTTGAGATTTACAGCATCTGATAAGCTCATTTTAAAAACACGAGGCATTAAAGTTTACACGGGATGGTGTAAAGCCAAACAAACAAACAAAAAAAAAGATATAGTGTGCGCCAGCTCTGTGGAAATGGAAACGCATTATAGATGAGAGAGGTCAGAGGAGACTGGCCGGGCTGATTCGAGCTGAGAACAAAGAAAATGACTGTAGGAGGAGCGCTTACCCTCAGACCAGACGGCCTTGAACCAGAACGTCTAGAGCCTGGAATTTCTTTTGGACCTGCTTCCTGTTCAACACTACCTTATAAGACTAGGATATAGGATTTTTTTTTTTTAATTTTTAACAAATATACTGCGGTTATACTTTTCCTGATACTGTTACAAAGGCCCATATTTCCTTTATTCATTATTAATTTGGCTGACAATACACAGTATATTTCCTCATCTTATCATTTATTATAGTTTTATTTTTGCACAACAATGTACCGCTATTATTTATTTATTTTTGGGTTAATTCTGTTTTTATCTTGAGTTATCTACCCGTTTTTGTAAGCACGGTCATTTACATTAAGCATTTCACTGCACACGGTACTACGGGCGATGTTGTATAGAAACCAGGTGTAACAAATAAGCACTCAATACAATAAATCAATACAATTTTAGTAAGCAGAAAAATATCTCAGATCACATCAAAAATTTGAAATGAGCTAGAATAGCTGAAGGCCATATCATGTCTCACTTTTGTCTTCCAAGAACAGCAAATCGAAGCTTCAAATAGCATGGGTTAACCAAAATGTCAACTTAACGTTTCCAGATGAAAGACCGTGTTATAATCTTTAACCTTTGTGAACATTAACTGAAGTTTATGTATCTGCATCTGTATATACATTGCACTCTCTTACCAAAAAAGTATACGTAAAGTTAATTTTATTAAGTCAACTTAAGTTCTGTTTACTTTAAGTTTAAGTTCTGTATACTAAGGTCATTGTACCGGTTGTGTACTTGTAATACTTTGTCAGATTAGATTAGCCCACTTTGTAGTTTATAAGAGTAAACTTTTCAGAATATATTTCTATATATCTATATATCTATATATATATATACTGTAACTATACTGAGAACTCTCGCTATGTAAAATTAACGATACTAGATATATTATTCTATGCCGTGTTTTAATTTTTCAATTCAATTCAATATTATTTCTAAAGCGCTTTTAACAATAGACGTAAAGCAGCTTTACAGAAGGTAAAGAATAAGTGGAAGAAGTAAAATTCTGAAATGTGTGAAACTACTTTAGTGCATGAAAGTAGACTTTAAAGTAAACTTTTACCAATATTGTTTGTGTGCTAGTTATGTTATACTTGTCTATTATTTATTTTAGCGAAATATACTTTAAATAGTCTTTAGGTGTATAATTAGTCAACTTTAAGAGCTCAACTAGTTTTATTTTTGTACTGATTTTTTATTTTGCATAAATCTCCATGAATAGAGTACAAGTATACCAAATAGACATTTTTGAGAAAGAAAAGTATACTTAAATAAATAGTAGTATCAATATATGCCGGATACACTTACACTTGTCTGTTAGTATATTAGTAGTACGTTTGTACTGATTTGTTAGTATAAGTCTACTTAAGTATCAATTTATTTAGTATAAAAAGTAAACTACAGTATAAGCATGCACATGCTTTAGTTTAAAATAATAATCTTAATAACAGTGCACTTTTTACAAAACTTTTTACATTTATATAGGACTGCTGCCACTTGATCTACTGACAGGACCTGCAAGCACGTGCACAACTGTTTCTAATAAAGTGAATGTTTTTTTTTTCTATATTTAAAATCGATACTCTCTACGTCATTTAAAGCCATTCAATTTCACACGTTCACCTCAGTCCCTCAGATAACTACTTTTCCCAAGTATGTTCACTATATTTCTCGATTATGGGTGTAATTCTGACTTTTTTTTTTACCTAAACCTAAAATATTATTTACAAACATTGATTTGATATTTCAAAATGTTTCCACAGAGTCTTTGTGGAAAGTCTATTCGTGTTAGCGTCTTTACAATGAAAAGAACGTTGTAATTCTAAGAACAGCGAAAGATGTTTGTGTGTGTGGTTTTATGACGTGTCGCTAATGTCGAAAGTCATTCATTAGCAGCCACGAAAAGTTTACGTTTCTAAAATGTACAAGGACAAAAAAACCCAACTAGTCCTGATTCACGTGAGGTCCGTATTAAGCACAGTGCTAACAGTATGTAGTCATGTGTCTCGCAGACCGTTACAGTCCAGTCACGCACTTACGCTCGGTTGTGAGGGAAGCCCATCGATAACAGCACGTCCAAATGCGAGCCCTGTTTCACAGCGTTGTGTCGGTTTGGCCGAAGTCTGCGTGGAATAATTTTGGAATAAATGTCTTCCTTCGCTGCCATGCTTTAGGTTGACAGTTCAATTTACGGCCGGGAGGAAAAACAAAAGCGCAAAGACAGCTAATGCGATAATCTCGCGTTCCGTCTGACCATGTTGCTCGCCTTCCTCTCGGACTACTTTGAGGCGCAGCACGTCCAGGCGCGTACTGTAATAAACACACCGTTCTACAGCTTCAACAAGCCAAACGTCACATACTACACTACCACCACTAGGTGGCGTAACAGCTCGACATACTGTTTAGTATAGTAGTATGCTGAGGCACTTTGGATATTTAGCAGCTGGAAATAAACCTTTAAGTGAGTGAAAGAGGGAAAAGAAGATCGAATACTGACTACCTTTGGATTTAAACGTTTTATTTTAATGTACGTAATTCAAAAAGTTAGAGCATGACATGATTTATTCAGAAACCTTCAGTTTACATGTGTTTTCCCGATTTGGGCTCTAGTTGTGTCCCTAAGCAGTATTTTTGTTGGTCCAATGTACACTGTAAGTCTGAAAAGTTTGTGGACATATCACCATTATATTTACATTTACAGCATTTGACAGACACTCTTATCCAGAGTGGCTTACAACCGAGCAGTTCAAGATAAAGGGCCTTGCTCAGGGGCCCAGCAGTGGTAGCTTGCCAGCGCTGGGAATCAAACCCCGGTCTTTAGTTCAATAGGCAATACCTTAATACAGTGAGCTACTTTGTATGTTGTTACATCACATTATTAAGAGACCCAAACACTGTTTCAGCATGAAACTGCCTTTGTGCACAAAGCCCCTGCGCTACATGAAGACATGTTGTGTTTTGGTTGGAGTGGAAGAGCTCGAATGTTCTGCACAGAGCCCTAATTTACTCAACCCGACTGTCAGTGGGATTAACTGAAACATTGCCTTACCCCAGACCACCTCACCTGACATTAAAGCCTGATCTCACTAATACTAATTTGTGGCTAAATCCTCCAAAAGCCACAATTGAAATCTAGTAAAACTCCTTTACAGAATTGTGAAGGTTATTAAAGGTGCAAAAGTGGGATTCAATCTGGAATAGGGTGTTTAAAATTAAAAAAAAAAAACACATGATTGTCAGGTGTCCACATAGTGAATCTCAATGTTCATTATTCATGTGAATTCCTATTATATCGTATAATATATGGAATATAAGGCACATTGCTTACATTTCTTAAAGCCTTGTTACCCAAATAATATACTTTTAACTATTTGTTTTGTATTTGATAACTATTACCAAAATACCTTTACATTATTATCTGGCAAAACTAGACATATAGCCTTTTATTTATTTTTATATTATATATTATATCCATACTAGTTATGCCCAGAAAACATTACACTTCTTCCAGCTACCATTCTGGTTGAGTCTGTGACCATTATTGTACTGAGACACAGGGACAGGAAGGGTGTACAATGCTGGCATTGATAGCACTTTAAATAGACAATTGTTTGTGCTGCATGAAACACATTGCAACAGGAGCTTAATGACTCTCGTATGTGGCCAGGGTTACACTATCTACATGCCGCAGTCGACAGTGAAGCCTGTAACAATGACCACATGTATGTTAACATCTCCTAAGCCTGGAAAGAATGTGTGGAACAGAAATGTTATCTAATGTGTTATATACGTTATATGGTTAAAATAATCACTTCTACACCACACACGAAGATGGACCATGGGGCACAACCAGACAGAAAACATAGCCAGCCTCCTGGAATGCTCTCTTCATCTCCACCTAATGGTATGATAAGAAAATCTGAGTTACTGTGGAGAAAGAATATCTCACTAACTAGTGATTTTCATAGAAAATATCGTATTTATTATCTTTACATTAGGCTTCATCAATAATTATAATAAATAACCAACCAAATTAATAGTTTTTCTGCAACGTTTTTCTTTAAAAGAACTTTTAAGCATATGTAGCAAATATAAGATATTTTAAAATGAAGTTTACCAATTGTTCAGAATCCATACACAGACCTACTACAGCACCACCACTGCCAGGTAACTTCACAGCAGAGCCAAACTGTATGCACATACAAAAGAAGAGAAAACTCTTTAAGCACCTGAGATAAACTGACTTGTGATGACGGCTGTCGTTTTAGTTATGGTTTAGCTGACTTATAGGACAAGATGCACGTTAGCAGATGAGGATAACAGTATGTAAAAATAGCCCAACGCTACAGTGTCAGAAGATTCCTAGTCTCGGGCTCAGACGCCCCCCCACCCACCTTTTGCCAGAATATTTGATGCCTTTAGCATACACAACTGGAAAATCTTTAGAGGTTTCAAAGTCGTCATCTGATTGGTTGGATTTTCTAGAAAGGTATGTTGCTTTACTTGTCAGTCAGACACTCTTTTCCAATAAAATCTACTATAGACTCCAAATCCCCTGCAGTCAGTTTGAACGTCTGGCTACGCAAGACCAGGATTATTTTACATCCTTGAATAGGATTGTAAAAGTCAAGTCATATTGATGCATGTAGGCCAGTTTCCAAGGGTTTACTAAATGAAGATATTAAGGCTAATTTTAAACCTAATGTTTGGTATTTCTGACACAAAGCAATGTAAAGCATTTAGAAATGCCACTGCAGTTTTTGTGAGCTTGTGCAGGGCAAAAAAATGCATTCTTGCAAGTTATCTATTTAATCTTCTTTACCGTTATTATGCTCTATATTGTTTGCTGGCGTGGAAAAGTGCCATTGCCATCCATTATGTAATCTGGCACACCCACGCATTGTTTTGTAGCATTTAGCTATAATGTAGTTCTAGCAAAGTCTTGGTTCACATTACTCAGATATGAAATCATTTAAAAATAAGTAAAATCACAGTTGGTTTAAGGTTTCATTAAATCTACGGTATATGGCCACACGTTTTTGGAAAAACATACCAGCACACCCATAACTGTGTCTTCCTCAAACAGTTGCCACAAAGTTAGAAGCACATTATTGTCTAGAATGTCTCTGTAGGTTGTAGATTCATATTTCCCATTGAGGCCCAAACACTCTTCCAGCATGACAATGCCCTTGAGCTTCATGAAGACATTGTGTTGTATTATGGTTGGTGTAGAAGAATTCAAGAATTCTGCACAGAACCCTGATCTCAACCCCACTGCACCCCAGACCAACATTAGTGCCTGAACCTACTAATGCTATTGTGGACGAATGAGTAAAACCCTACAGCCACACTCCAAAATGTAGTGAAAAGCATTACCAAAAGTGTGAGGCTTGTTATTATAGGTGCAAAAGTGGGACAAAGTCTGGAATAGGATGTTTGAAAAAAAACATATACGTGATAGTCTATGAAAATCTACCTGTCTTGCCATTTGTACCATTTGGAGATTTCCTGTGCCCAAACAAGCATCCGTGTAGACAGACCTGTAAGAAACGAAATGCTTTAATTTGTAGTTCAAGACGGTCATCACACTATATCATGAGTAAGAATGGCTAGATGGATGTGTGAAGGCTCTTACCGTCTCAGTTCAAAGTTTTGATCCATAAATTGGGCCAATCTGGGCCAATCCTTATTTTCAAAGGCTTCCCTGCATTAGGATAGCAAAGCCTCTTTTAACGCCAGTTTCTTTTCTCACTAAAAAGCTAATTTTCTTTGTTTATTTTCAGTAACTGCCTTATTCTTATCTGTGGCCTGTATCTCATCTGTATCTCACCTTATTCTTATCTGTCTCTCATAATCACTAAGTGCAAGGCTGTCAGTCTAAATATCTATTTCAGGGAATTATTGGTGTTTGTCACTGACACCATAGCAGCTAGAATTGTAGCAAGAGAAATTGCATGTGAAATGGATTTTAATAATCAATTTTGTAATAAGGAGAAAATGGTAAGTATTTTTCTGTTTTTAAAATCATTTTTTATTAATAATAATAATAAATTGTGTAATAATGTTTTCAGTCATTAATAAAGCATTAATGTTTCAATGCACTTCGCCAGAAAACAAATAAAACATGTGTTTGCACATGTTTCAAGTCACCAACGAGAGGCTATGATGATTGAAAAGTGATACTGTACAATGAAAAAAAGCATTGCGTTATTGGGCACAGGGAATAAGAATGAAAGCATTATTTTAGACTTACTATATGCCCAAATGTAGCCACTTGATCATCACACCCGTATGTGGTTGACACCCAAAGTTTGAAGGACACAATTCGAATGTCTTTGTATGCTGCAGCATTGTTTCTTTACTGGAACTAAGAAGCACCACTTGCTTAATCAAACTTACTCATTCATCCCTGACATCTTAGGGTTTTTTGGATATACACCGCAATACTACGTATATTAGAGTGGAATAATGAACACAATTCTAAACATGCTATAAATGTAAACAGAAAAAGGGTAGTGCTTGAACAAACCGGGCATGGTCGGTGAGCTTAGCAAAGTGTTTCATGGCTTCTACCACTTCAGGATCACCTATTCAGAGGCAACAGTGCAGAAAAGAGATGAGCAGGACAGCTATGATAAAATCACAAGAGTTTGTGTTTATCCATGTTCTTACCCTTCAGCCAGCGCTCTCTCACGTTGCTGTGAATGCGGCCAGAATCGCTTGGATCCCCCAAGTAAGCTAACCAAAATGTTGGAAGACTGCTCATATCCATAGAGATGTACTCTCCTGAACAAACATCCAGACATTAGCAAGCTTCAGATATGTAGAATCTAAGGACTGAGTATAATGCAAACAACAATTCAGTATAATGCAAACAACAATATCCATCCATCCATCCATTGTCTAGCGCTTATCCTGTTCAGGGTCACGGGGGCACTGGCGCCTATCCCAGCTAACTTAGGGCATGAGGCAGGGTACAGCCTGGAAAATCAACAGTTAATCGGACAATTTGGACAATATGGATAATTTAGGGTTTCCAATTAACCTTTGCCCAATCGGAGGTGGGAGGAAACCGGAGTACCCAGTGAAACCCGTGCAAGCACGGGGCGAACATGCAAACTCCACACAGAAAGACCCTGGGTGGAAATCAAACACATGTTCCAATGCCCTTCTTGCTGTGAAGCAGGCGTGCTAACCACTCTGCCACCAAGTTCCTCCACTCCCATAACACATCATGACTTCATAGAGCTCATGGGCTTTGGTGCACAGGGGCAGTGTTTGGGTTTCTTAGTACCCTTGAAGGAATAAGGCAATGCTACAAAATACACAGACATTCTAGACAACTTTTTGGGTGCAACTTTCAGGAAGACACACTTATGTGGGTGTGCTGGTAAGGCGTCCACAAACCTTTGGCCGTATAGTGTACATTCACACCTACAGGAAATTTGGCATACCCTAGTCTCCTACTGTATTCTGAGCTGAATAAAAACACATTTTAAAACTTTTCAATTAAATATCACAAATCTATGGCACTCTACAAAGTGATTGTGATTGCTACAATAAATAAAGAAAAAAGCTGTACAAAGAAATAAGATTTCAGAATCAGTACCATAACCTTGCTTGTCCATTATCTGTTTGCTAAAGTCCATGTAAACCAAACCCTCATATACCTGCAAGAGCATCATAATACAATGTTAACATTAAATTCTTTAGGTAACATTAAATAATTTACTGGCTGATGCAAGACTAACCTGTACCACTCTGTCCTGCAGCCCAGCGGTGATAAACAGCTCTTCCGTCTCCACATTCAGTATAAAGTTGGCTCGGATTGGTTTTGGAAGATCCTAACAAGAGAGGCATAAATATTATTTCCTAAGACAACTGACTGAAATAGGAATAAAGATTTATACATGGTAAAAATGGTGAACTTACATCATCAGTGAGCTTGTAAAATTTTATCAGACACTTCAAGGTGGCTGACACAATCGCACTTCATAGGAAACACAAACGAGACGAAATCCAGTTAAATCACAGGCCATAAATGTAATCAATATTGACATGGACTATGTAACGTATTGCAATTGTACACCGATCAAGCATAACATTATGACCACCTTATTAATATTGTGTTCCTAATATTGTGGTGGTCCTACTTTTGCTGCCAAAACAGATTTGGCCCGTTGAGCTATAGACTCCATTAGACCCCTGAAGGTGTGCTGTATCTGGCAGCAATATGTTAGCAGCAGATCGTTTAAGTCCTGTAAATTGTGAGTTGGGCCTCTTTCACTCCCCACGTGCATCAATGACCCTTGGCCGCCCATGGCCCGGTCACCGGTTCACCACTGTTCCTTCCTTGGACCAGTTTTAATAGATTTTGGACACCCCACAAGAACTGCAGATTTGGAGATGGTCTGACCCAGTCGTCTACAAATCATAATTTAGCCCTTGTTAAACCTCGCTCAAATCCTAACGCTTTCCCCACCCACTAACAGTAATATATCCCACTCACTAACAGTACTATATCCCACCCACCAACAGTAATATATCCCACCCACTAACAGTAATATATCCCACCCACTTACAGTAATATATCCCACCCACTAACAGTAA
>JAOUQX010000041.1:6161555-6174903 GCA_028566295.1 Liobagrus marginatus | reverse complement strand
TAACTATATACAATACTGTATGCACATGACACCCAATAAACCAATCAAGAAAATTTTAACTAACTATGATTAAGATCATAAAATCTTGAAGAATCTAACCAATCAGATAACGACTTTAAAACTACAGGTGTTTCCAAATTTGTATGTTTCCTAATATTAGTAATAATAGGCTCTAAAATAATAGGCTTCTTCCAGTTCCAGAGAAATGCTGTAAGTGCTGAACACACAGCATCACCTAAATGCTATTCTGGCTTTACATATATTCATAATTATAGTCATCACCCATGTGCTATAATACAAACATTAAGGATGAAGAAAGTGCTGCAAATTGGGCTTGTGAACAAAGTAAGTTCTATAATATAATGAAAAGTAGAAAAAAAAAAGACTAAACAGCCGAAAAAACGTCAGCAAGCATGTCTGTTGGAATCAATGAGGAAGTCCAGATACCGGTACCTAAGCTTGCAGAGCCTTCAGCATAGGAGCAACGACCCTGGTCTGGTGCACGTATACTTATACTGGGGTTAGTGAGCTGTTCATTTATATGATCATGAGGTGCACAAAGGCATTTCAATGCAAACCTGCAACTAATTATTTCATTGTCAGTAGCGGATTTTTATATAAGAAAATACCCCAAAACACACTTTGCAAACAATGCCTTACCAAAAAGAGTGTTTCATTTCAATTCAAGTCAGTTTGTATACTGCTTTTAACAAGTGGACATTGTCTCAAAGCACCTTTACAGAACATAATTACAGGTATTTAAAGAAAAATTAAGGTTAAACCTTTAATGAACGTGTGAGTTTATTTATCCCTAACGAGCATGCCACGGGCCACTGTTTTTAAATGGTCTTTTCAGATCCCAAAGTAAAACCTAATAAACCCCTTCAGGAAATGCAAAGTGTTCCAATGTGAATAAATTATCTTTACTGCCTGACATTTGGAAGATGCACAACTGTTCCAGAAACTAGTTGATTTCATAACTTAGTGCTTCAACGGACCGTTTCGTTTAGTCAGTCTGAATAAATCTATTAAATAAATATCTTGTTAATAAGTAATCCTATATTTATGACATAAACTACATCTTGAGATGTGTGACATAACCAGTCTTACCCTTGATTTGAGCAGAACTGATAAAACTTCTTACAGGTGGCCTGTAACAGTCTTAGACCGCCCAAATACCTGCCAGAGGGAACGTGAGCAAATGTTTTACAATCATTTCATACAGGATATATTGTCGGCACACACAGCAAAACAGAGACAGGAAGCGTTACGACGGGAAAAAAAAGAACAAACCCTTCTTTGTGGCTGATGCGAAACAGATCCTGTAGGCTGCCGAACTCAGTGGGATCGTTCAGTGGATGAGGAAGGAGGACCTAAACACAAACATAGTAGAGAAGTTAAAAAGAATTTAGACCAGGTTTTTTTTTTTTAAACAAGGATTTATAAGTTTTAATCTACCAGAGACTGGCTTTCTATTAGCGTCACTTCGGCCCAGAAATTAGAGATTGTCATTGCGATGGTTTTGCCATTGAAGCCGTCAGAGGGATTTCCCATCAACCCTACCCTGTTTAGGGGCAAACATGATATTAATATAGTCGTCAAACAATTACAGCTAGACTGTGTTGATGATGGTGTGTGTGTGTGTGATCAGCAACCTGGCATAAGAGCGGAATGTGATGGGTTTGGCTGGAAGCTCTTGCTGTTTAGTTGTATAGTGTGCAAGCCATTTTGTGTAGTCAGACAGACCCTGTAACATAAGATAGAAAACAAAACATTGGATTAATTTTATTATTATGGCAAACACAAGTCTTAATGCATACATTTTATTTTATTCAAGGAATACTCTGATAAACAGATGGCAAGGCTAAACATTTAATTCAGACTCTCACCACTTGTCCAATTAACTGGAACCCTGTGGGTAGCTTCATTCCATAGACAGGCAATTGTTCTTCATTGATAAGCCACTCCTAAGAACCAATACGTGAACAGAACAAGCAGAGTCAGCTGCAAATTATTTATCAAATTAAACTTAGGCATATCATGCTTATTGTCGCTTTGTTCGCTTTTTTTTTTCTTCAAAGCAATTCACTGACCCACAACCTGCCGAAAGTCCTGCATTCCACATCCGGCTGATTGAGCAGGAAGTCTGAGAGGTAAGATAGCGTCTCTTTGCGAAGGCAGTAGAAGACCACGCTGGCCACACGAGATGCTGTGACGCCCTCCTGTGGCTTCTCAAGAAAGCGCTGGATCCTAAAGGCGGCAAGCGAAAATGGTCCAAATTGGAATTCAAAATATAACAGTTGAAAAACTATAATTTATCGTAATTGATTGCAAATATTTCCAGCGATTGAATAAATGCATTTTCTCAAATCCTAGTGTCTAGTGAGATTATGTTTACTTATCTATTGCATGGTTATTTCTATTTTGGTCTGTAAACAGTTATAGAGCAAGCCTTACCTATGCGAATCTGGACATACTTCTACGATGCCTCTGGTGTAACATTTTTCCCCTTCTTCGAGCTCATAATATATAGCCAACTCTCCAGGCTGAATATTGAAAAACACAAACATCACAGATGTCGCTAAATGTTGTTTTAATACATTAAATAACTACAACTTTTGCAGGTATACCTGAAGCAACAACCAATGATTTAATAAACTAATCATTCATATTTTCCAGTTAAATAGCAGTTTTGGCGGCACGGTGGCAGCGTGGTTAGCTCTCCTGCCTTACAGCAAGAAGGTCATGGGTCGATTCCTGCCCAGGTATTCTGTTTTCCTCCCGCCTCCAAACACATGCGATTGGGCATAGGTGAAGTGGCTATTCTAAATTGTCCATAGGAACGAATGTGAGCGTGAAAGGTTGTCTGTCTCAAAGTGTCTCTAAACTGCTGATTGTCCAGGGTTTACCCCGCCTCACACCCTTAGTTAGCTGCGAAAGGCTCCAGCACCCCTGAACAGCAGTATACAATGAATGAATATCAGTTTCTTAATGATTGAATAATCTGCCATGCATATACAAAAACGTGTCTATGTATAAACACGTGCATTAGCTGTTATGCATGACTACATTAATATTGTACACCCTTTTCACAAGCAGCATTTGTTCTTACCTTGGACCTAAAAAAACGAATAACTTGAGCAATGTCAAAGTTCTGGTCAGAACAAAGCATGTCTCCTGCAATCTAGCGACACAAAAAAAACATTGTTAAAAGCACAAAAACTTACACGAAATGCTAACTGCTGTAAATGTAAATGGAGTCATACCACCATGATGTCGTCTTGCAGGTGACGGCTCCGGATGGCCAGATCCAAGTCAGCAACGGCCCCAAGCCGATCCTCCAAAGTAGTGCTACCATCATTCACTACATTCTCCACTGGGAAGTCATTGGCAGTTGCCCAGCGCTCATAATGCTTGTACCTACAATGATGTCATAAGTCTTTAGAGAAAACTGCCCCAATATTACACGTAACTTAAACTACTAATAATTGTTTTAACATTAGATTAATGTTACCTAACCCTAACAAGTACTCACTTATCTGCATTTGTGATTAAATAGACTTCACTGAAGAGTTGCCGTCTATAAAAGATAAGGCAGGTTAAAAACGACTGGCTGAAACATACAACAATTAGGCTACCTTTAAGCCGACTTACGTGTTGACTGTTTCCCACCAGAAATCTAGAATTTTCTTCCCCCCAACACCGGGTAGCAATGCTTTTGGCACCCCATCTAGATGTGCGTACAGGCCTGTGACATCATTCTGCCATTAAGAGAAAAAATAGGAAATAATAAACTTAAATAATATAATAAATAATAAAGCCGTCTGGAAAAAGTAATCGAAGCATTCAGGCCGTCACAACTAGACTTCCAAAAGTTTCAATCCACAAGCCATCAGGTTTCTCAACACCAAGAACTGAAATTTGCCAATCTAACTACATACGACACACTCAGTTAATCTATATCTGTATGTCTACTGTGTGACTTAATATACCATTTATGCAACGTCACTTTAATTATTACTATTATTATTTAATTATTATTAATTATATTGTACTGTTTGTTTTGCACTGTCTTGCACGTTTCTCTTTTGCAGTACATAGCTCTGTGTTGTTCTAAGGTCCAGCACCATGGTCCTGGAGAAATGTTGTTTCGTTTCACTGTGCATTGCATCAGCTTTATACGGTTGAAATGACAATAAAGCTTCTGGACTTGACTTAATGTGGCATTATTTAGAGCCAACTGTGACAACTGTGTGCTTCCAATTTTGTGACATTTTGAGGATGACAATTATATGAATGTCCTGGTCACGTGTCCACAAACTTTACCATATAGTGTAAATGTGAAGGATGATGGAAAAAAAATTCTAATAAATGTAGCAAATTTTGTAAAGTGGAAGTGTAATACGTTGACACAGCTGATGAATCAGACCTAATTTGCATCCATTCACAAGTGTACCACAAGGAATATCACATGGTGCATTCATGCACATTTTAAAAGTAAACTTTGCAGTCTAATTCCCAGATTCCAGTATTACATCATGTGTATTCCATGACTCACATCAAGTCAATAAGTTTGGATTCCATGGATACAAAAAGGACCTTTCTACAATCGACAGTTCTTTCAGTTCCAACGTTTTAGCTACTTGGGGAAGCGGTAGCTCAGTGGTTAAGGTGTTGGACTGCTGCTTAATTAAGACTGGGTCTCGATTCCCATCACCACCAAGCTACCATTACTGGGCCCCTGAGCAAGGCTCTTAACCCTCAACTGCTCAGTTGCAAGTCTCACTGGATAAGAGCGTCTGCTAAATTCTCTAAATGCACTGCTACATGTCTAAAAAATTTTTATGCTATTCGTGTGGTGAATTAAGGGCTTTGCCACAAAATAGCTGCTCTGTTTCAGACTGGTGTATTCCCAGCATGTCATGGCCAGTGTTCCCAGGATAGACTCCAGACACAAATGAATGAGGATTTAGAACACAGCCTGCATTAGCTATATTCCACAACTAAGAAGCCTTCCAGAATGAGATAGATTTTCCAAAATGGAGTTTTCCATACTTGTATGTTCATTATGTGGACAGCTATTTGTACATATTGGGCACTAACTATATAATTTCGGTGACGTAATATTTTCGCCACGAGTATTTCTATGGCAATGCAGGGCACAATTTCCCAAACTCTCCTTTGCTGGTAAAGCAAATGACCTCTTATGGGACGTGGAGGAAAGTCAATGATGTGTTAGACGACACAGTAGTTCAGTATTTTGATATAGTTAATAGGTTGCAAATACTACTACGTAACTAGCATAAGAGGTTTAACAGGTATGTGTGGAAAGCAGCTACAATTGGCTTGTTCAGTGGGATATATGTCACACATTCACATTGTTATTTTTCTTCTTACTGTTTATCTTCTGTAAAGCTGCTTTGGGACAATGTGTATTGTTAAAAGCGCGCTATAAATAAAATTTAATTGAACTGAATAATTCCTGCGCCATATTTTGCTCGTTGTTCCACGTCTTATGTTCCAACAGGTCGGTTAACGGTTACTGAACGGTTAGCGTAAGAAACGTGAACCGAAAAACTCCATGCCACGAAATGTTGAAACACTAACATGATAAAGATTGTAGTTCTGTACCTTAATCTGCGTCTCTAAAAGAGTACCATGACCCGCAACGAGTAAAATGCAAATCATTATAAGCGTGTTGTTTTCAGTTGTCTGCGAAAAGTCTGTAAGATGTCAAGTGCGCAAGAGCGCATAGTTCAGTTACAACCCGGAAGTGGGCGTGTCGTTACGCGTGCCTTAAAGCTACAACGTCCACAAAATTCACTCCATTCTAGAAATACAGCGGTGCAGTGATTTTATAACATCTGGGCTGCGTTTCTTTTTTTTTGGCATTTGTTCGTTCGTTTGTTATAGCTTTGTTACACTAAACGTCTTGTGATTCTGCCAGATCGAATTGAGAGTGCTTTATTATGTACAGGGTTACACCAGGACTAAGAATTTGGCCCAATAGGAAATAGGCAATAACTTTAATAATGGAGACCAGTGGGTTCCACTCCACTGTGATATAGTATAGATTTTTAAAGATATACAACTTTTCAATTAAGTAGATTTGAATCTTTGTCAGTCAACAATTTGGAACATTGTTTCAATAAAAAAAAGTCCTGTAACAAAAACTGTAATAAAAAAAAGAAAAAAGATTATTTCACATAAGACACATTTCATGAATTCCTTGTACGTATTAGGTTTGGTGTAAAAGTCAAAAAGGATAACTCTGGTTGGAAAATTGCCTAAATAATGCATTAAATATGTAAACAAGCACAAAAGCACAATAATGGTGAGTACTGTAGGAATAATAATAAACTGGCTGGACTGTTCCACATTTGCTAAATATGTTATTAAATATGAATGACTAATGCCATGAAAAATAAATGTTCAAGTATATTACAATACATTAAAATACCATTTTCCAGAACATGCACCATTGTTGTAGATTGTTTAATAAACTGATTTGTACATAAAATGTACAAACAGCAATCTTTCATAATTCAAAAATTTCTTTAGTAAATTGTTTGTCCTTTCAGGTTTATCAAAAAGAAAAGAAAACAATGCAACTCACCTCACGATCATATTCAAGCAATATGCTTTATTATCAAAACAAGTAATTGTAAGATGGAATGTTATCATTTATATCTCTTCATTGGATATTAAAATAATCCCCCTCAGAAAGTATAATCTGACAAGTATTTTTGGGAAGATAAAAAATGATACCAATGAGAAAATATTTTCCACTTTGAGAAAATCAATACATAACAGATGACTTGTACTGTTCTGGTATTAACCAAGGTGAAAAAAACCCCAGGATTAAATATTGAGTGTTTTTGCTTTGTATTCATGTATGATTTAAGTGCTTAGATTTAAATCCCTTTTATTGTGAATGAGCAGCAGGATTTGCAAAGAATCTTGTGAATTTGGCTGTTTTTATCAGATTTCCCTTAAATCAATCAAATTTAGAGCAAACAGTGAAAATATTATTCCCAGTGCAAGTCAGTTCAGCGGATATAAAGTTTGTTTGAGATTGTAAATGACTGATTATAAGAAGGTGGAATAGCTAAAGTTTCTCCTTCACCTCCGTTACTGTGTCAGTGTTTTCTCTCAAGTGTCGAAGTCTTTACGGCTCTCCATTACAAGTAGCAGCCATCAGCAGAGAAGAAAACGTTAAAATCGGGTGCAGTTTCTGCCCTTACAGAAATCTCTGCAAATTTATGATACTTATGTATGACTGGCAAAAGAACAGTAAGGAAAGAAAATGACTTAGAAACAGCCAAATAACATCTTGTCCTGAAAGAGCATTGTGTGCACTGATGATTAAAATAGCAAGAGGTTTGTCAAAAAAAAAATAATAATAATAATCTGCCATCCTAAATATAAACACAGCAAAAACCAAATTTCACACAGAGTTTGTGGTGAATGACCATAGAGTCAAAACACTAACTTCCCGTTCTTGTTATAGCCATTATGGATGAACTATTTGTTCTAAATACAATTAAATATTTAAGAATTTGTGGCTCTGAAAAGTTGCAATATAGAAAATATATTATACTGACGCAACTCTTAGCTCCTCTTATATAATTTATTTCAGGGGTCGTGAAGACTCATGGGTCCAGATTCAGGTTATATTGTAAGATGAGACGACCTGGTGGTGATATCAGTGTTCATGGCTTTGAGTCGCAAAGCTGACGGTCCACTCGCATTAGGATGTGGTTCATTTCGATTCATTTTATATAAACATATATAACTTCCTTTGCCATACAAACACATACACAAATGCTGCACGCCACTGGGAAAGAGATTCAGACACTCGGGTTGTACTGCGTCCAAATGGTTACACAGGAAGGCGGGCAGGCTAGAAACTATTCTTTTTAAAGTCTTTAGAGTATCTCGTACTTGTCAACAACAAAGGAAGTCTCGGTGGAGAATTTCACCGCGCTGTCGTCGTCTACCTGGGTCACTTTGGCCACCTGAGTAACAAGAAAACATTTGTTTTCCACGGTTTAAATATTATGGATCATAAAAACATCATACACACTACAGCTCACCTGAATATCAGAATAGTTGCGCTTAGACACAAATGAGACATTCAAAGGGAAGAAGTCGTTCGGCCTCCCGGCTATGCTGAACTCCAAACTTCCGCTCCTGTTGTTTTCATCGATGACGGGCAGACACCATTCAAGAATGTTTTTTCTGCTGTCATGGCGATACTCACCATCAAGATCACCAACAACAGGGGCACCTACTCCTGGCCTGCGAATTTGAAAAGCATGACAGAAGGGATAAAACCTCACCGATATACTGTATATATTATACAGGAAAAGTGCATATTTTTGGACTACCCTGATTTTGTCAGGTTTTAATAACCATTAAGCACCCAGCTCTCTCCTATCACAAGACAGGACACATTTAGGACACAAAGTAAACCAATCTTTTCAAACTGCTGCATCGTAAGGCTGTGACAGATGAATGCCTTCTGCCTTTTATGCATGCATACGCATATAAAGGTGTACAATTGCCTGTCTTAGTGACTGACCAAAAGAAAGTGAATGCCATTTCTCCCATCCAGACCACATAGCCATTTATACTTTCATGGTTTGCAAAAGGGTAGAATCATCGTAATCACCATCATCATCGATAAGACCCAACTCAAAGGCCCTTAATGTGCTTTAACAGAAACTTACGGCACTGGGATGGTGATGACTACATCGTTCAGTTCAAGGCCCACCTCTTGGAGCTCATACTCAATGTTGACATCACAGCTGCTGCCACTCTCTGAAGGCCAACAGTTTACTGCAGATAAAATAAGTGTAACATTAATAAACAACATTAACAAAACAAAACTAACTGTGAACATACAAGATAGTACACATTTAAGGAGAAAGTACAAATTCAAATTTAAGCATTCAAGAGGAACACACTGGTTAAAGGGATGAGAGACTCGTCAGTGGTCTGTAGCCTCCACTTCAGCACTCCCACGTCGTTGTTTAGGGGGAAAGACTTGTCTTGGTTTTTCAGTCCGATCAAAGACTCTGCAGTGAACAGCTTTTTATCTACATTCGGATGAGTCTGAAATATTAAGATTTTAGATAAAGATCCAATATTACTTGATATAGATTTGCATTCCATTTATCGAATTAGCAGACTTATTATAATCCTACTCAGGAAACACTAAAATAATTAAAACAAAGTAAAAAAATAAATAAAAGCAAAAAAAAAAAAAGTGTAATTTATAGCTGTGAGTAGAACTGTTAATTCCAATACTGCTCACTCCAACAGACTTACCAATCGTGGCAAATGTTCTTAAACCCTTTAAAATCCGTTTAATATTAAAATGAATTCCTCAAAACCACAGAAAGACAAATTACCTGCAGTTGCACTCCTTTCTTGTCGTTGTTGTTAATTTGCAAACGGATGCGGCCATATTTGTCATCTGAGACTCTCAGTATGATCATACCCAAAATCTCCATGTTCTGCAGTCCACCATCCCGTCCACAGGTCAGAGAGATCTTATCCTCTATCTTAAGGTGAACACTGAGGTATAGGAGTAATACATAAGCCACACACTACTCACCAAATTGTAACCTACGATATTCTCAATGCAGAATTATTGTTAGAATATTAAATGAAGTATACCATTCAGTGTTCACTGGCGGCTGAAGGACTTTGGATACTTCTGAAGCTTTCTTTCCTGCACCGGGCATAATAACGTTTTCACCCTCTGACTTGAGTTTGTCTACAAAGTTATCAAGCTCCTTTCCTTTGGCACCCAACTTCAGCGCTTTACTAGGACCGCTTTGCCTGGGGATGACACAACCTCACGTTAATTCTGTTCCTACAGCTAAGTAATACTTAAGAATGAAGTTTACTTTTAGGTAGCCAAATCGTTTGCTTGTTACTATGCAGCACACATACCTTACTGATATAGGAACTGGTTTAGGCTTCTCTGGTTCCATCATCGAGTCTGTGATGATAGTCGCTGTGCTGCTCATTCCTGAACTTCCGAATCCTCCGAAACCCGGTGCCTTTTTGCCGGTGCGCTCTGCATCCCGCCTTGCCTGCTGCAACTCTTTGGCCTTCCGCCTCATCTCTGCATTTGCTTCTCGTTCTTGGGTCTGGTGTGAGGAGAATAAAAAAAACTATATTATACTAAAAAAATATAACTAAATTATAAAATATATATACAAACACACATATACTGTGTATATATATATATGTATAGTTAGCATGTTTAAAAAGTTGTGTTTCTCACTGTTGTAACACATCTTAGTACTGTAACCACAGCGCACGCTACTCAATCTGAACCCTACCACCTGCTGCACTACACTACATAAAGCCATATAGAGAGTTGGCGTAATTAGCATGTAACCTACGACAAGTTATCATCTCTGATTCAGGAACATGCGAGTATGTAGAAATACAGATGAAGTTGAGCAAATCTATGACTGTCTTATACCTTTTATAATAATGTTCCAAATTGTTTTTGGGGACCATTAAATACATCAAGAGGAAAAATACATACATTATGCTCATTATTCAACCCAAGTAAAATTAAGTTGTGATGCAAAATGTTGAAAAGTTCAGGACTGAGTAGCACAAATTATTGCTTATTTTGTAATATGCCATCTTGTATGTTGCTGTTTTTGTCTTGGTTCATCTTGTTTGTTGGTACTGGATGCTTGAAATTCCGTTGGGAGCAAGTAAGCAAGTAAGTATGTATCTTTGTATCTATCTACTTATCTATCTTGCCCCCCCTTGTTAGGGCACTAAGAGTGCTTTTTAGCCAGACATTTTCCAGCTACCTCACCTCTCTGACCGCACGGAAGACCTTTTCCTCGTGCGAGTCCATTTCAGTGAAGGTTCTGATCTGGGCTAGGTTAACATTCTCCCTGTAGCCTAAAGCAACAATTTCATCAAAGGCGAAAATGAGGTCGAAGCAGTGGTCGGAGATCTCGCTCTCCTCCAGCACGCGACAGTACTCGGGGATCTGGAACAAACACAGACAGGTATATAATGGCTGCAATCCCATATTAAATAGAATGGAAAGTAATGTCGAAAAATTAGTTCGTACCACCCGAGAGAAGAGCCGGAGTGTCTCCAAGTCCTCCAGAATGTTGCTGTTCTTTGTGGTGACGAGAACCATATAGAGCTTCTCTAATGGCTGGTAGACGTAGCGCACGCTGTCTGTCTCTACAAAGGTGTGCTGCTTTCCGGTGCTCATCAGTTTAGGAAAGGCAGCAAGGAGACCCTCGATGCGAGTGCGGGTCATCTCCACAAACTGCCGGGACACTATGGCTTTTCCTGACTTGGTGCATACTGCAGCTGCCAAGAGCACCTTAAAAATGGGATTTAAAAAATTACACATGTAAATGACTAGGCAACATGCTTTTAGGGTAGCAGACAATGTCTACTGACATCTTTCAGTACTAATGATCTGATGTCATATTGATTCATTCTAATATTTATTTAGTGCATTACTTGTGCGCACACACAGACACACACACATTTTATTAACCTACACACAATATCATTTGGTTATTATTTTTATAATATAGGGGATTTGCGGATGGAACTGTCAGAGCGGCTGTTATGGAAAATTAATCAACACTTTCTGCCCAATCAGACTGGGGTATTAAACAGCGCTGTGGCACAACACAAACAAACTGAACACTGGTTAAAAAAACTGTGTAAAAAAATATTATATCGTTTTGAGTTATACATTAGATTTTATCCATTCACTATATTTAAAATATATTTTTTAAATGTACAATTTAGTACATATTTAAATTACCTACCTCATATGCATTAAAAAAGACCTTTACATGATGCACACTTAATATAAACATAAGTAGTTTTTCAAATAATATACACTATCGATAGGAAAATTTAGTTGATTATTTTCGGTTCTATGGTCCGTATACAACAACAATGACATTGTATTAAAATGAACATATTAATAAACACAATCTATTTTTGTAGTTATTTGTAAAAAAAAATATATAGGTGGTTTGCAGCCGGAACTGTCAGAGCCACTGTTATGGGAAATTAAGAAATCACCACTTCCTGGCAAATCAGAATGGGAGTATTCAACAACGCTGTGGTATTACACAAACAAAAGCACTAAGAAACAAACAGATTGATCGATACATAGATACAAGTCTGACCACCAGTTAATAATAAAACAATCAATCTGAGGATTGTGATTCGCAAACCTATCACTATCAGTTAGCCAAACAGGCTAACTTACCTTTATCAAACTTCACGATTAAAAAGTCATATATTTTATTCCGAAAATCAATAATTATTTCAAAAACGTTTCTATGTGTTTAACTAGCTACGATAGAGAAGCGGCATTTCTCCCAATTTAGCTACGACTAACATTAGCTAGCTAGCTGCAAGCTAGCTAACGTTACCGAGCATTACCATATGGCAAGTTTGCTATGACATCCGGCTAATTCCGAAATAACTTTTTATGAAGTTAGGGTTAAAATTGTAGTAAAATTATCGTGTGACGCTGTTAGACTGTGTGGTTGACAGTTGCGCAGTCGGCTGTCAGTAGTTAACTTGCTCCATTAGCCGTAGGATTAGTTAGTTCAGTAAATCTTCCGCTTTATAACCAGAGTTGAATTACCACGTACCATTTTGGATCCGTCTCAAGGTGCTTAATTCCACAGCCAAGATATTTAATTGATTTCGAAAAAAACAATAAATGCCTAACTGATACAACACGCTCTCTGCTTATTTCTTGTAGAGCTCAGGCAAGCAGACTTAGAGGTACAAAAAACAGAGCCACGTCTCCAACCGGAAAAGGTTCCATTCTGAAACAGGTTTCTGAGAGGCGCTAGAGCTGAAACAGCGCCTCCGTGTGGACAGGAGACACAACGCATCGTCTTTTCAACCACCCTGACAATTGGTAAAGAGTAAATTGTGCTAGAATCGGCATGGGTTAGCAAGCTGCTGTGTTAACCCAAAAATGGCTCAGAATTCTACTTGAAATACACATTTAAGATTTCCCTTCACAGGAAAGAAGAGGTCCAAACACTTGTGGCGGAGGGGAATATGCCACCGCCTTGTGGGGGGAATACTAAACACCTAACTAACGAAGAACTGAGTGAGCAACAGGATCTTAGTCCTCCCACCCAATGCTTTTGCCCTTTGTACAACTCTAATAGTTGTATGTTGTGCCTATCGTGCTGCAGTGCGTCCGAATGCGTGAGATGTAACGAGACGGGCTTCAGGATTTCGTTTAGACACGGCCGCCACCTGAAGTGTGTGCGCAGTTAACTTACCGGTTAAGTTC
>JAOUQX010000041.1:6103704-6122690 GCA_028566295.1 Liobagrus marginatus | reverse complement strand
ACACACACACACACACACACACACACACACACACACACACACACACACACACACACACACACACACACACAAAACCTGCACATAACTGCATATAATGGTCTTTTGGATCTCACAGTGAATATGCTTTGACCACCACAATGCAAGCGAACAAAAGAAAATGAGACTTGTGTCCTTTAGGTTAGGCATTTTGTGCTTTGTGACCCTAGCAGGCTTGTGGATCTTGGCATCTAATCATTAATGAAAACCCGACACCCAGCAGCAGTGACCACGGTACAAGCTTTACAAACATCAACTACTGAACATCATCAACATTGTAAAAGAGGCACGAAGAAGTATCACCAAAAACAAACACAATGCAAAAGTTACTGTAAAAGTACTCACTCAACTATAAACAGGTGGACAGTTTTGCACGTTACAGAATACAAAAATACACCGCTTTACTTTTTTTCTTATCTTATTCTTAAAGTGCCACACTTGGCTCCTTTTAATTCATTTTTTTGCTTTCGTATGTAACTGTTTTCCCCCGTGACTAATGTTACACACCATTTATGTACTTAGCAGAACCGTATGTCATTTGACACTTCCACTTCACAATCCTTTTCACATCAAAAGACAACACTTTTATTCTTAAGCTTCGCCCATATACCATAGCTTAGAATCATTTTACAAAATTGAGATATGAAATAAAACTTCAGGATCGGATCGGTTTCATTTGAAATCGGTACATCAGACACGGAGTGTAAATATGATAGTCAAAAAGAAATCACGACCTCTGAAAATAAGTTTAGCAAATAATAAACATGTGCTTTTGCTTTTTGCATAACAAAGAGCCTGGAAGAGGTAGCACACAAAGGGCTGCAAAGCATCCAATGCTAAAACTGATCTTAATGCAAAGTGTATCCTTGTGCAGCTCTTACTGACTGCAGGTTTTTATCATTTTGCTATGTTTAACTGAAGCGTTGTACGGTAATAGAATCCATTGTCCTAAATGCAGCTTAATAAACCACTAGACACACACAAAAGAAAAGAAGTGTGCTGTTCTAGAAAGAAATGATGATTGCTTTCCAAAAACAGCATGTCCTGAATTGTTTCATTACGTATATATCACAGCAATTTGTCAATGATTACATTTTTTTTTTACTAAATTATGACACATCCTATTTTTTTTTTAAATCCAAGTATACTTACGTCCATTAATGCTGTAGAACATACATGAAACAAGGTTGTTCTTGTTATCACTTAAATTATAGCAGCTATAAAATTCCTCTTTCTCACTTCTCGCTCTCTCTCTGACTCTCTCTCTTTTTCTCTCTCAGTTTATATGAAAAAAAAAACTAAAAGTCTAAAAGCTTACAGTTACAGGTTCAACTCTGTCCTTAGAAAGTACTGACACTGGAGACTCCTTCCAAAAACAAATTCCCGAACAAAAAATAAATCTTATCATATCAACAACATCCAGTATTCTATTGCGAGTTTATTTCGAACGGCTCGACCAGACGTTGTAAAAACGGTCACTATAGAAACCATAACGAATTAGGGCAAACTCATTCATATAAACCTAGGATTTCTCTCAAAGCCAACACTTTTGTCTGGGTTGCTGTTAGAAAATGAATCATTATCTGATCAAATATTCAGTGCATGCACCAGTGCTGTGATAGAAAAATAAATCAAGCACAAGACAATCAAGTAATTCAAGTAACTTTTTAAAAAAAGTAAAAAAATAAGCCATGAAAAGGTAACATTTGAGCTAAATACTGCATATTCTTTTTAATCTCCTCTAATTAGGTTACTTTCAACCTTACATTTGGTTGGATTTAAAGAGCTCATATTTACTTAGTCTGCTTTATAATTCCTTTAAGATGCCTGAACATGTCACCCCTTTGCAATGTCCAGCAAATATCTGTATACGGCAACGTTATCATTTTTTTTTAACATCACTTTATCGCAACATGTTGATATTAACCTTGCTACACTCATTTGAATGATAGGGGAATAGTGAGCAGATAATGAACAGCAAGCCAAACCCCTGTTTGTGTTTGTTTGTGTCGTTCATTGAAACAACATTATGACGTGAACTCGGTTGTGAAAGTGCACAGTGTAGTTATTCCATGAACACATTCCCTGAACAGACTTGATATTGTGTGATAATGTAGCATAATTTGACTGTATCTGGGAGTAAATGGCCAATAATAAGTGCTTCTGACACTCGAAATAAGCTGTGTGATGGGGCGGCACTGCTGAAAAATATTTTCTTATCTGTTTTATAACACAATCATACTTTTCTGTGTATGTGGCCACCACTAAAAAAATATTCTTTTCATCATTGATTTGGGTTGATGGTTAACATTGGGGATGTGATTAAAAAGTATTTTATGGGTAACAAGTGGAATGAAGTAAGTGGCAATCTTGGATGTTGTCAGTGAAAAGCATACTGGGCTTGAAAATTATGAAATATCATATTCATTTAATTTGGTGTTTTCTTATTTTGTTAAAAGTTCTTTTAACAATACGTTCCAGTTACCAAAGGACATTGTAATGTCCCTATATCTGAATTGGAACAGGTGCATATGAAATGTCATGAAAAAAGGAAACGCAACAGATTTAATCACATTCCTTCTCCATCTTTGGCCCAGGCTTGGAGCAAAATGAATAAATGAATGAGCCACCAGTTTCTTCTTTCTTCTTCCATTTCCTTAGCTGTCTTACACATAGCATAGGTACAGATAGGTCTTCTCAATCCTCCAGTCTGGGGGAACATCCTCAGGCTTGTGGTTTTTTATGTGTTTCTGCATGGTCGAGAGGCTGGGGCAGTATTCCTGGCAGATGGTACACTGGTAAGGCGAAGCGCCATTGTGAGTGCGTAGGTGCTTGATCATAGCTGAGTAGTCACGGGAGCGTTGGTGGCACAGCTTACACTCAAATGGCTTCTCACCTGAGGATAATACGGAAATAATATTAATTCGGCTTAATTCGGGATCACAGAAATGAAGATTTAAAATTAGAAACAACTTCACTTCATGGGAACGGAAAATGTCAACACCGCAGTTAGATGCAACTGCATTCAGTCATAAATCACAATTATTTGCTTTATAAATGGGGTTATAATAAACATGTTTCATTATTTGTACAGCTGGGTTGGCTTTATGGCATATATACTTCCATCACATCCATATGTGTTTTTTGAGCAACCTGTTCATTTACATTTACATTTATGGAATTTGGCAGACGCCCTTATCCAGAGCTACTTACATTTATCTCATTTTTACTTGATATAACTGGGCAGTTGGGGTTTAAGGGCATTGCTCAGGGTCCCAGTAGTGGCAGCTTGGTGACACTGTGGATTGAACCCACTAGCTTCATCTGATCATCAGTCTCACATCTTAACCACTTAACCTGCTTGACCACTAAATCAGCTACCACGTAACCTATTCCATATTTAGGCTCACTCTTACTCCTATAATAACTGCCAAACAAAAGGCTTTTACTAGATTTTGTTGCTTGCCTGAGGGGATATTTTTTTTGTCACAATAGTATTACTGAGATCAGACTGGGATCAGTTGGGTGAGGAGGTGAGTCAGGGATCTGTGCAGGACACTTGAGCTCATGAGCACAGGGGCATTGGAACAGTGTTCGGACCTCTTAGTTCCAGCAAAGGAAAACCTTAATGTTACATCATATAGAGACACATCCTAGACAACTGTAGGCTTCAACTTAATGACAACAGTTTGGAGAAAACACAGTGATGGATGTGCTGCTGGGGTGCTTACAGATGTTGTCCCTTATATTTATATAGCGCCTTTCCAGAGCTCAAGGTCAAATATTGTGTAAGGTGTTTAGTCTTATATTATTACTATTAATGTATTTATGTATATATTTCTTCGTATAAACTGTTTCTTTTGTGAATTTAACATATCTCCAACAGTCTGACTCCTAAGGAAATAAAATGTAGGTGTGCTCTGAAAATCCCAAATGGATAACAAAGTAAGCTAACAGACTATCATTGGTAGCAGCAAACTGATTATTGATCTGTCATTGACAGTGGGTGTAAATGTCACTGATTTCATTGTTAGCTGTCTACTGGACTACTGGCCTTTAGCTGCGATCTCCTCTCTGCGCTCATTATCTACATGCACCTAGTCCCGAGCCATGGTCTTGTTTGACAAAAAGAAGTCAATTATTTGTCAGGCTACCTGATAGGGTGGCTTAGCATCTGCCTTATTGAAAAGTAAAGAGGAGCAGCAACCAGCCTGTAATTCCACCTCAACCACAGTTTGATATGCCACCCAAGACCACAGAGCCAACAAACGAATTTACCCATGCTTGAACCTGTCTGTAATCTATTACTTACTCAGATTTGTTTTTAATCTTTTATTTATACTTTTTGTCTCTATATATATTTATAAAAATTTCATGACTCTCAAAATCAGTGCCATAACGTTCCTTAAACAGTTCCTAAATTGTGTAGCATTTAATGGGAATTTGTGAAGATTTGGTGATCTGACCTGTGTGCACGCGGTAGTGTGTCTCCAGCTGGTGTTTGAGGCTAAACCTTTTGCCACAGCTGTTGCATTCATAGGGTTTCTCTCCGGTGTGGATGCGCTTGTGCCCCTTCAGTGTGCTTTCATCCCGGAAGCAGCTACCGCAGAACTCGCACTCGTATGGGTGGTCACCTGTGCCAGATAAACATCATACTCACTCACATTACACAATAACGCTGATAAGCTGGTTTAATTAACCTCAAACATCCCTGTGAATGCCAATCTCAAAAGGCTGCTAGTGGAGCAGTAGCTCTTAAAGTGCCAATTATCTGTGATAGTTGATTATATATGTATGTGTTGACTGGATCTGGCTGGCTGCTAATTGCTTTTATACACTGACTAACAGTTTATTATATCATTTTCCCAGGCAGCAGCATGGGATGCGGTCAAGCGTATAAAGCTCCCAATATTTAATGCATCTTAGCACAGCCAGCCACTCTTTAAGCCATCAGCAGTGACCCATGCTTTTCATTATCTCCCTGTCCAAGTGGAAGCCGTGCCTCAAAATAAATTGCATTTCTTGTTATGTACTGTCATGCTTTGGTGTAAACCCCCATCCTAAGAGACAAAGCAAAAAAAAACAAACTAGAGCACATCACAGCATAGTACTCACATTCAATTCCATTCTTAGTAATAGCAGCAGTCTGAAATGAATGAGGTTTTTATCGGAGTGGAGAGGAAGGGCAGGTTAAAACCCTGCGAGACCAGATATATGATGATATATAGAGCAGCAGTATTAAGGTACCTGCATCAACTGATCAGATGCACCTTGCAAAAAGCCCTGCAGCCTGTCTGTCATTAAAGTTAATGGAGCTGAGGCAAGCAGCCGGTCGGCCAGACTCGCATCGCCGCAGGCATGCTAATGTGCTAACGCTCAGCCCTGGGAAGATTCGACACACACTAGTAATGTCAATTACCCTGCGCATACAAAGAACTCATTTCTAGTGTATTAGACTTTACATTTACTGTATTGATCTTTTGCCGGATGGGTAGCCAATCAAAAGGCTGCAGTTGCTCAAACTGTGAGGACATCAATGTTTAAGTCTAATAAATAACCACCTAGTAGTTTGCAAAATTCTAACTCAAATAGGTTTTGATTATTTAAAAAAAGAAACTCCAAAATTGCCTGACAAACTGGCATTAAAAAGACATGAAAAGCGATCTAAAAGGAGCTTTAGAGAGCTATCTGTGCAATGAACAACCCAGCTCGCTTGTCGCTGTCTGCCCTATCAAACACAGCTGTGAACATTAGACAGCCGCCACTGTCTGCAAATGGCCTGCCAGTGAAACGGAGAGGGAACAGGAATGGCATATTAATGAGAAGACACTACATGTGCAGACTGTAGAGAGGAGAGAGGCTTCGGAATCAGGCATACACACATGGCTTTGCCAACTGATATGGCCAGATGTGCACTTTGACACTAAGGTATTGTCCAAGACCAACACCAAAATATCTGCAATATACCAAAATGGAATAAACTAGCACAGGATATGTGATTGTGTTTAATACAACAAGCTGTTTGTTTTTGATGTGCATTCATTTATCTTCAATAGCTGCTTAATCCTGGTCAGGTTTGGAGACAACACTGACCAAAAAGTGGGAATACACTGTTAAGTACAGTATACCATGCATACTTGGATTCACAATTACATTAAATGCTAAGGTCAGGACCAATTCTGTGATTTTGTGGGATAGAGCTGAAATCTCGGATAGAATTCTTTCTGACTTAATTGTAGCTTAATTGTGAAATCAATTATTATTATCTGTGCTACCAACACGTAAGACATGTCAAACAGTTTTTTTGAATCCATCGCATGCCATTTGCATAAATAGATTTTAGTCATGCCGGCTGGCACAAGATGTACACTTTTCCCATGAGGTTTCCAGACCAGTGGACCCTTGGCCCAATTTTAGAAATGGGAAAATGAAATGATGCGGCAGAGTAGTTAGCACTACTGCCTCACAGGAAGCAGGTCATCGGTTCGATTCCCACCCAGGGTTTTCTGTGTGGAGCTTGCATTTTCTCCCCGTGTTTGCACGTGTTTTCCCTGGGTACTCAAGTTTCCTCCCGCCTCCAAACACATGTGGGTATAGGTGAATTGGCTACTCTACATTATCCATAGGAGTGAATGTGTGTGTGAATGGTTGTCTGGCTCTAAGTGTTAGATTAACTGCTGATTGTACAGGGTGTACCCCGCCTCATGTCCTAAGTTAGCTGGGATAGACTCCAGCACCCCTGAACAGAAAAAGCGAATGGAAATGATTGAATGAATGGATGAGAAGATGCCATTTCATTGGCTCCAATAACCAGGTAGATAGAAACTTACCTGTGTGAGAGCGAAGGTGACGCTTGAGAGCCGTGTGGCTGGGGAAAGTTCGGTCGCACTCACTGCAGATGTAGCTGCGCACACCAGCATGGACCTCCATGTGTCCCTGCAGTGCCTTTTGAGTTTGGAAGCGTTTCCCACACAGTAGACAAAACACAGCCATGTCTGAGCCTAGATAAGAGAGTGAGAGATACCATTAGCGCTCAGTTATTATATAATTCAGAATTATTGTCACGCAAGCTAGTTAGATATACAGTGGCCACAAACTAAATATACCAGTACAGACTCTGGCTCTTGCTGACTATGAAGACAACTATAAAGCGCTTGTCAGATCTGATTGAGAACCAGGTTAGGTCGTGGTAGATCTGGAACCTGTCCTGGCAGCGCTAAGTTCAAGGAGGGACTATACCATAAATAAGATACCAGTCCAGTGAAAGGAACCAGATATGCACTTTTACACTTATTTATGTTTATAACTCTGAGTAAACCCATTCACACACCCACGCACACCTAATACACAGTAGCTCACTTCAGGATCAAATCTCGGCTTTTTGGAGCTGTGGGGCAATGATAATGATACACGCTGTACCACATCGCTAGCCGACATTATTATTACTCCTTCAGCATAGAATCCAAAATGAAAGATTACAAAGCATGGTATTAACCTTAACATAATCCTAAAATGAACAGATCATTGTATTTTGTTGAACCGAAACCAGTCGTTTTCTGTTCGGGAAACACTTGCACACAACAGGTGCAAAATGTTATTACCCTTTTTCTTACAATCATAAGTTCATAATAGTTTATGGACTTTCATAAAACCTTATTTGCTGTGAATGCCGTGTTATATAATAAAATCATCCTGATATCACCTAGCTGGAACAGAACCAATAACTGGAAAAATATAGAATGGTTTCACTTTAGGCATCAGCATCATGTCTGATACTTGCCAGTGGAAAAGCACACCGTGTCTCTCTTTCCTTCTTGTAAACTGTGCAGTCTGGCAGTGCTTGCTTAAAGTAAAGCTGTCTCTAATTTAAAATCTATGTGAATTCCCAGAGGTGGGCTTATAAACCGTAGACCAGGATTGACTTCCCAGTCAATCAATCAGCATTTGCCTTAGCGCTCAGAGAAACAGAGAAAAAGCCACAATAGCACCTGAGGCACATAAAAATCAGCTTCTGGTCTTTATCAAAGATAAGCTGACAGTAATGGGAGTTTTGTGCTAATACTAGCTGAGACACACACTCCCACTCTATGCATTTTTTCCTGTATTTCTCTTATTTCTTGGTATCAGAAAGCGGAATAGCAGAACAGAGGCAGCTTAGCCTGAAAAACAGAGACGGGACATCAATAAAGATAGAATCAGTAATTATTGCATAATTGCTATATTATAGCTCCAATTCACAATAATTATCTTACTAGAAATGTTATTCCTAAAACAAGGTTCCATTATATTTGATAGCTTAGCTTTATTTGTCAAATAGAAACCATTTCTAATATTCAATTTAATGTTATTTGTCAATTTTGTTATTCGCTCTTAACTAACGGCTATTGTCTCAAAGAAGTTTTACTGTAAATATAGAAAGGAAAAATAGTTCAAGATTAGTATAAAATTTTCAAATGAATGTGTGATTTTTATTTATCCCCAGTGATCAAGCCTAAACCAATTGTGGTAGACGTTAAAGGGATGTTTGGTCAGTCTGTCAGTGCTCAGACCATTCACCGCACACTGCATCGAATTCATCAGCATGAAGGAAGAAGCCTCTTCTAAAGATGATGCACAAGAAAGCGCGCAAACAGTTTGCTGAAGACAAGCAGACTAAGGACATGGATTACTGGAACCATGTCCTGTGGTCTGATAAGACCAAGGTAAATTTATTTGATTCAGATTGTGTCAAGTGTGTGTGGCAGCAACCAGGTAAGGAATCCAAAGACAAGTGTGTCTTGTCTACAGTCGACAGGGTGGTGGGAGTGTCCTGGTCTGAGGCTGCATGAGTGCTGCCGGTACTGTGGAGCTACTGTTCATTGAGGGAACCACGAATTCCAACTTGTACTGTGACATACTGATGCAGAGCATTATCCCCTCCCTTTGGAGACTGGGCCAAACACACCTCCAAGTCGACCACTGCCTTGCTAAGCAGCTGAAGTTAAATGTGATGGACTGGCCAAACATGTCTCCAGACATAAACCCTATTGAGCATCCGTGGGGGATCCTCAAACGGAAGGTGCAGAGGCGCAAGGTCTCTAACATCCACCAACTCAGTGATGTCGTCATGGAGAAGTGGAAGAGGATTCCAGTAGCAACCTGTGAAGCTCTGATGAACTCCATGGCAAAGAGGGTTCAGGCAGTCCTTGAAAATAATGGTGGCCACACAAAATATTGACACTTGGGCCCAATTTGGACATTTTCACTTAGGGGTGTACTCACTGTTGTTGCCAGCGGTTTACACATTAAAGGCTATGTGTTGAGTTATTTTGAGGGGACAGCAAATTTACACTGTTTTACATACTGTAGACCAGACCTGGGCAACTCCGGTCCTCGAGGGCTACTCTCCTGCAGAGTTTGGCTCCAGCCCTAATTAAACCCACTTAAACTAGTTAGGTAATGTCTTCAAGATCACTAGAAAGCTAAAGGCAGGTGTGTTTGATTAGGGTTGGAGCTAACCTCTGCAGGACAGTGGCCCTCTCCCACCCCTGCTGTACACTCACTACTTTACATTATAGCAAAGTGTCATTTCTTCAGCGTTGTCACATAAACTCAAATACAGACCTTATTTATCATGTACACATACATGCAGTGAAATGTGTTTATTCCGCATATCCCAGCTTATGAATTTGAAGCCTGAGGTCAGAGCGCAGGGTCAGCCAGAACGTGCAGCGCTCCTGGAGCAAGTGAGGTTAAAGGCCTTGCTCAAGGACCCAATGATGGTAGCTTGCCTGGTGCGAGGCTTGAATCCCGACCCTCTGATCACTGATCCACGGCCTTACCATTGAGCCACCACCTCGGCCAAAAAAGTACAGTTTTTTCTTATGTAAAGGTGGAGTGGCTGGCTGCTTTACGTACTGTATATCCCAGTGCACTGACGTGTCTGTTTCACTTTCATGTGCCCATTGTAGTCAGAGTTTTATAACTTGATTTGCCAGAGCCCCTGCTTGCACTCGGCACACAATGTCTAACATTCTGTGCTTCTCTTCCTCCCTGTCGAGGTACACATGCTACCCCTGAGATACCAGAATTCCTAATTAATTCTGCTCTCCTAACTTGCCTGTTCCATCCTTATGCTCTACAGTTGGTTGGAGATCTTATCACTTGGGCCACTTACTGCAGTTTACTGCTGGTTCCACATGGCCAGTCTGGAGATACATGGGACTGCTGTGGATAGTATCACTTAGAGACCATGGCTTTGTTACTATCCATAGTTTTGCTCTCTATCATTGAACAATCGATAACTTCATGGTAGATAAACGTCATGTTATAACTAGAATAAATCTCCTGGTTACTGAATTGCACTATATGTCCATAAAGAACTTAGCATAAAAAGCAAAATGATATTATAATCACACTGTCAGGTATAAACCAGAATCCTCATATTTTATTTTTGGGGAAAACTAGCTAGAATAACATGAAAGAATTACCAAAGACAACAGTAGCAAGAAAAGGTCTAACTTTAAACAACGGTGCAACAATACATCACGTTCTACTTTCACAAGTACAAAGCTTTCTCTACTTGCTAGTGTCTTCAGAAATCATTTACCTCTACAACTCTATCTATTTATACCAACTCTTTGGCTCCTGAGAGAGCACAATGTGCTTCTCGTACTCTTTATATATCTCTGTTTCACTCTCCACTCAGCACACTCCCAGCAGAGGTTTAATGGTTCTGAAGTAGCTGACAGAGTTGCTTAAGCTGAGGTGAATGGGCCTTTTAATGGAGCTGGCCACTCTCACAAGATAAGTGTCAGCCTTCTGCACTAGCAGGAGATATAGTAGCTCTTCCACATGCTTTATACAGATTATTACATAAATACACCTCTTCTGTTATAGTGTGGCACCTTTCTATTTTCTGATTTCAATTTCAGATCGATGGACAAATAAAATGTGTTTTATCTAGGCTATTAGGCATGTAACTGCTCCAGTGTGCTGCACAGTCCTATGTTATGCTTGGTCTAATGTCTCGGTTTCAAACTGGCTAAACAGGCAAGCACAATTGAACTAACCTTACTAACTAACCAAGGCTCGCAATCTTTCAGCAATCATGGACAATCAACTGCCCTTTTCCGTTTTTTTAACAGGCTTGGGTTTGTTACACTCTGATTGTGACCTAATTTATATATATACATTTCTATAATATTTGAAATATTCATTGAGACTTTAAGCTTTTTTGGACATTGCTTTGGATAATGCCACCTTGACAAATGCTGTAAAAGTAAACTTAAAGGTATAGCATGACTGGACAAGTAGCAAGTATTTCAGTCTGACGGTCGGCCGCCGGAGGGCGGCGGTGAGAAACCGGAGAAAACGGGCGTTGACTGTGTTTGTGTGTGTGTGTAATCCCCACCTCTTCTCTGCCCTGATCACACACACCTGCAATCACTCACCTCATCACCTCACAAGAGGTTAAATACCCCTCACTCTTTCCCCTCTGTTTGTGTCATTATCTGTGTTTCGTGTTTCACGGCACTGCGTGTTGGTTGGTGGTTAAAGTGTTTAGAGTTTTGTGTTTAAAGTACATAATTAAAAAGACATGTCTGTTGCAATCTTTACTGCCGCAACTCCACTATCATCACACAATGACACACCCGTTAAGACGCAGCAGCGGACGCATGAGGATCCAGTGTGGGAACACGGCTTGTTTTCCTGGGACCCCTCATCCACACCCAGCCTGTTCGACATGGAGTATGCATATGATGGGCTGGAAGAGAAACCGGCGAGCTTGCGCTGGCGTCAAGGCATGCAGCGGACAATGCAGGATCACGTGCACGGAGTCGCGAAGTCGCGTTTGAGCCGCTTCCGTGTTATGACGCACTGTTGGGAGAGAAGTGGGAGAGTATCCTGAACTGTCTTGTTCTCAGTCAGACGGAGGATGAGTCCGGCTGGGGTCAGATCTCCCCACCAATAACAAGAGCAAACGTAGTAATGGCAGAAGGAGGTGGCCGGAGGATGCTCTCAAGCCACACCCACGCCTTCTCTCCGAGAGGGTCACACTGCAGGACGGCGAAGGCGAATGGTGGTTGCCTTTTATCAACCCTCCGGCGAAACATCGGACCTACGAGATCGAGGCAAGCACTCCATTTAATGATCCAGTGGAAGCCCTGCTATTTCTAAGGCAGGAGGATCTGGACATTATGGAGTATAATACCAAATTCCAGAAGCTATCTCCGCTCACTGGGATGAGCAACTCAGACATTGGAGCGATCTTCTGGGGTGGCCTCAGCGAGCCCTACCGAACCGAACTGGCGCTATGTCGGTATGACCACACTCACCTTTTTAAATTTTTTTCATCTGAGGGTCACTAGCAAACGGCGTGCCGCCAAGTCCAATACAGACAGTATACCAGAGCTCATTCCACCTGCTCCAGTGCTCATGCCACTGGCTCCATTGTCCAGTATCGGTCCCGAACCCACTCCAGAGCCCAGTTACGGTCCCGAACCCGCTTCAGAGACCAGTTATGACCCTGAACCCGTTCCAGAGCCCAGTTACGGTCCCGAGCCTAGTTACGATCCCAAGCCCAGTTATGCCCCAGAACCTGCTCCAGATCCCAGTATCTGCCCAGAACCTGGTCCAGAGTTCAGCATCTGCCCTGAACTCCCTCCTGGGCCCAGTATTAGCCTTGAATTTGCGCTAGTGCCCAGTATCGGCCTGGAACCCGCTCACGAGCCCAGTATTGGCCTCGAACTCGTTCCAGAATCCTGCATCGCTCCCAAGTCCGATAGCAGCAAAAAGGGAGGGCCAAACCACACCCTCCCACCCAAGGCCAAAATTGACTCTGCTACGGCAGCTGCTCTGCCACGGACCAAGGATCACTGCCAGAAGCTCCTGGGCCTCCCCGACGGGCCCCTGGAGCCGATCTCTCTGTTGCGCGTCTGGAAACCGGGCCTGGGGGGGCTCTGTCAATTCATGGACAATATCCGGTCAGCCGCCAGAGGGTGGCGGTGAGAAACCAGAGATAACAGGGGTGTGTGTGCGCGTGTGTGTGCGCGTGTGTGTGCGCGTGTGTGTGCGCGTGTGTGTGCGCGTGTGTGTGCGCGTGTGTGTGTGTACGCAATCCCCACCTCTTCTCTTCCCTGATCACACACCTGCAATCACTCACCTCACGAGGTTAAATACCCCTCACTCTTTCCCCTCTGTGTGTGTCATTATCGGTGTTTTGTGTTTCACGTCACTGCGTGTTGGTTGGTGGTTAGTGTTTTGTGTTTAAAGTGCTTAATAAAAAGGCATGTCTGCTGCAATTGTGTCTTGGCATCGTTACTGCCGCAACTGTACTATCCGATCATAACAAGCAGTGTTTATTGTCTAAGAGGGCATCTGTCTGACGTGTAAAAAAAAAAAACACAATCAGCTCCATCTTTAGGGAGCTTAAAATTCCCAAATTGTAAGTGTAAAATTTCACTACAAAAACAGACAGGCATGCAACTGAAGATCGTTCGTGTAAGAAGGTGTGCTAATTAATAAGGTTCATACCATGTCGTTTGGAAAATCCTGATGCTTATTATAACACAAAAAATAGCACAGTGATAGCAAGTTGGTTGTGTTCACCAGCTTATCAGAAGATTGTGTGTTCAATTCCCAGCACCACTGAGCTCCCACACTGCTCAGCAATTGTAACCCTTATTTTATAATCTTATTGGATAAATAAGATAAAAGTAAATCACACTCTGGATAAGAGCATTTGTTAAATCCCATACATATGCATCTCTCAGAAATCTGGTAGAATCCAACCAATCAGAGTGACATTTTAGAATCAGTAAAGAATTTTGATTTTGTGTGCCATATACATTAGATGTTCAGCTAACCGTCTGTGGGTGTGACGCCCGAGGCTAAGACTACGGCAAAGGCGATTTTATGTAAACAAAGTCTTTCTCTCTTCGGTAATGGCGCCTTTCATTCGCACAAAAAAAGGCAAAATATCTTTGACTAATATTTCAGCTGTAAGCTCGACAAAAATCATCTGTTTTTCACTCAATGGAGCATTTAAATATGAGGTGAGTGTTGGTTACTTATATAATAATGATTTTGTTGCACACTGTACTGAATTTTTCACAGTTGTCACTGTTTCTACATTCATTTATACTCCTCATTCAGTCTAGCATCTGTTCCAGCTAATTAATATGCTGTGTAAAAATAGTTCTTACCCAAAGCCAGACAGTCCCAGGAGTAATAGTGCAGTTTGAAATGTTGCATTAAAGCCCTAAAGTGCAGAATATGTCATAATTTACATATAATAATCAGTCAACTTAAAGGGACTTAATTCTAAAAAGTCTATCAAGTATAATAAACAATTATTAGATAAAGCATTTTTGAATAACTATTATTTAAACAAACAAAAACAACTTTTTTTTTATATATATGCTTTCAATTAGTATGAGGATGATTTTATATTTTTTAAATCAGCACCTATCAACACCTATTTTTGACAGCATGAGAATGCCACAAAACAGAAAGCATGCCACAATCCTAACGCATATACTGTAAGTCAGAGCGTTCAATATTATATTAAAACATGATCCGGCAAAGGTTTATCAATAAATCCTTTTATGGGTTCTTCCTTGATACGAAGCTAATGAAGAATTATTTTAAGTAAGGATCGACCGATATACATATTTAGAACCGATACTAATTCAATTAATGTTTATGTGACTGATAACTGATATGCATACATAAATATGATTAGTAAGCTCTGATGGTGAAGAAAATAAAAGTAAATAAAAAAAAAAAAACTTAAAAAGGGTCTTTGTTATATCAATACGTGGATCAGGTTAACAAACATGTGATACATAAAGAACATAAAAACAATTATAATAAATTAAAACAAACAAAAAAAAAACTATCTGAATAATAATTAAAGCTTTGCTACAACTACCAGTCGAGCAGAACTAGGTAGTGCATTATTAAATAACAAAATAACTGTTTAAATAAATAAATAACTGATTAAAGAGTGGTAAAATAAAGATACATTTATTTATGCAAAAATATTGTACCTGTAATCGCTGTTGACTCATCTTTGCACATAATGCTGTAATCACAGTCTTGCATGCAATTCACATAAATGTTATTTAACGGCGGCTCCGATATTACAAAACTTTTATCCAATACAGTATTGTGAAAAGGCTTAAATATCAGGGGGAAATAACAGTAAAACCGAATATCAGACAATCTTTAACTATACATGATTTGTCTTGCAGGATTTAAGTCCAACTGAAAAGTTTGATATACGACTTAAGATAACTGTGAATAAAGACAGTTGTTGGTAAGTTTTAATGTATTGTATATACTTCACAGGACACATTTTAACTGCTAGTCATTGATTTCATTGCTACTTAGGCATACAACCTGTACATTATGTGGTTTGGGACACACTTTTCTCTCTTCAATAATAATCGATACAGTTGAGATTATCACAACACAACCTGCATTACAACGAGATGATTAATTGTTGCATAAGGTTTTTAAAATTGTGATCACAAAGTGTTATATCATAAGCAGATGAAAAGGAAACGGTTTTATATGGAGAAAAATAATTGATTAAAAGAAGAGATGCTTCTGGAAGGTTAGCGATTTTAAGCCATGAGTTGCACTGGGGTGAGAGCTCAGATGAATCAGGAGGCAGATGGGAGAAATGTGAATGTGGGGGACCTGGTTGCTCCTGCTGAGCATGGACAATAAGGAGTAAAGTGTGACCAAATTAAAGAGCACACATTGGAGGTTGCTACAGGCTTTACTTAACTACCATTTCACACAGCAAAATGACACGGTACGGTAATAGAAGGGGAGACAATTCAGCAGTTCATGTTATATTTTGGCTATACACAATAGAAATGAATCTATTTAATCACAATCTCTGGTGTCACCCAAATGAGAATTGGTTCTCTTTTGTGTCTGATTCCTCACCTTCTTTTATTATCTCAAATACTTTTTTCCATGTCACAATTGCCTTTAGCTTAAGAATCAATATCACCTTAAATGATATGTTTTCATTTTTACTAGGAATTTTTAGATTCCTTTAAAGCTACTTTATGACAATGTCCAATGTTAAAAGCATTATACAAATGAAATTGAATTGAATTAAAGTGAATCGAATTATAGTCGAATCGAATCAAATAGATTCGAATCGAATCAAATTGAATATCCGTTTAGTTGTAATACTGGCTAGTCATTTTTATGCTGAACGTTTTCCTGCAGTTGTGAAATACAGTATTAGCATCAGGCTGTTATGTTCATTTTAAAAGAGTGGGAGACAGAGAGAGAGAGAGAGAGAGTGAGAATGAGTGTGTGTGTGTGCAAGAGAGAGAGATCAAATACAAATATGGGAACAAACTGCTTCTCACTTTGTTCGATGATTAGTTACAACAGTGGAGACAGCCTGCCCGCTCCCTCCCAGTTCTACAAATCCATTTTAATCAGATATGAGGAAAGGAGTGAGGCTGAGGATGAGAGCGGGAGTGATTAGTATACAGAAGCCTGTGCCATAGCTTCATTGACATTCAAGTGGGGTTAGCATGTTGCATTTAAAATGCTGTCTGATGAGGACTCCAAAATCAAACCATTTGTTACTGCCATTGAAGTGCCTGTGGGCAATAGGCAATTAAATTGGAATTAGTGTGGGGAATGAGATACAGATGATTCATATGGAGAGCAAGAGCTGTCAGAGAGATGTTCTGGAATTCTATTAACGTAGCCAGGATGGATACATCGAGATTAAACACACAGCTAGCTGCTTAACTTCACCGCACATCATGCAATCACTGTGGCGCTGGAGGAAACTGATTTATTTCTTTTACAGTCCGTGCACACGACTAGTTGGAACAGATCCACTGAAGGCTGTGCTTCATATGTAGTTTTTAAGTTTCTAGGCTGTGGGAGTTTTAGACACATGCACTGCTCTCTTAACCTCTTTTGAGCCCGTTCATAATCGCCAAATGCTGACCACTTTAGCTTATTAATAATTCAAAGAGTTAAGAGTCATTCCTGAGCTCAAATGGACATGGATAAAGCCCCCTCCCAAGAATGCATTGTATTTCTGTCTCTGATTTATTCGAGAGGCCATCTGGACAGTGGGGGCGACCACCGTCCTATATGTCCCAATGACCCATGCTATTATTCCCCTGAGTCATAGGTCCAACTCTCTCACACTCTCAGGGTCCTTTTCTTAACACGGATCAGCTGAGAAGGCTTTTCTGTCCCACAAAAGAAGTCTCAGCAGCATCGCAACAGACAAAACAATGAGATGTTTGTCACAGGGGAATTTTGGCTTCTTTAACGCGTTCACAGTTCACAAAAAAATGTGTAGGGAAATGACGGATTAAAGATAAAATCCAGACACATTATAATTTTTCATTCAAAATAGCTACTCAGTGCAATGTGTAGTATCGATTTTGCAACCTGTAACCCCTGATACCTTGTCATAGGCGCATGAACAGTTAAAGACTGGCCAAAACAGAGAGAAAGCCGAGGAGGAAAACAAATGAGAAGTAAATAAAAAGCGAGAGGCAGAGCGAAACTGGGTGAGAGAAAGAGAGCGAGAGTTTCTCTGCAGGACATCAGTATTCCAGCATAACAAGCTGCCTTTCACAGCTCGTAATGAGCCCCAGGTCACAGGAAGCAGGTGCTTGGTAGATTATCAAAAACACACAAGAACGTCAGAGAGAACCTTCGCCATTTATGCATTCATTATATTCTGTGTGAATAATTGTTTCTTGGAATCAAAGCCTGAGTGCAAGATCAAATAAAAAGCTCTTTTACTTAACTAAAAGTAAATCAGAAAATGTACCAAGACATGAAACTGTTTGCTACTGACACTTCACTACTCTCAAGGCATGTATGCTAATATGAATTATTAATAACTGTTTGTATGCTATTTTGGTTGTGCGCTGGTTCTAGAAAACGCAGAAATACTTCATGCAGGCCAGCAGGGGGAGTGTTGTGTGTTGTGTGAAAGCTCTCTGGCAGACCTCAGACCTCACATGACCCTCTCACACAGCATCAGTAACAAACCCCCCTCAACCACACACATAAACACACAACAAGCATACTGAGTCATTCTGTGATTATTTTAAGCAACCGTGAGATTATTGCCTTAATTACGGCCTTGTTTGTCTGAGCACAATATCTGCAATATGTATTTTCCCCAAAAATCTGTTTATTAAATCCAGTCTGCTCATATTGCTCCTAATGGTTTTCTTTTTACATATTTAGTGTATATGTTAACGCTAATAAAGCCATCTCTCTCAGTGGTCCTACCATCCTACATCCCTTTTAAGTTGGCACGGATACTTTGTCGTCTTAGGGAGTTTTTCTTTGTTATCATCGCCTCTGGCTTCCCCATTAAGGATCTAATCAGCTGAAAAGCTGCTCGGTGACAATAAATACTGTTAAAAGCGCTATACAAATACAACTGAATTAAACTGAATTAAGTTTATGCAATAAAAAAGACAATAAGCAATGGGACAGAACAAAACCAATTTAGGTTTAATCTATGTTTAAATGTGTAAGAAACATTCAAATAAAAATCCATTAAATGCCCAAACCATCAATTCTATTAAGTTATTTTATTCAAATACCCAAATGACCCTTATTAGATGGTAATTTGTTCTGGGGTTTGATTTGAAAGGACGTTATTTAAAGTGGGAGAAATCTTTAAAGGGATAAAGGTAATTCTTAACCAAAATTAACGCCTTTTTCTGTTGGTTTTTTTTGTTGGTTTTTTTCCAAGCTAAGCTGAACTGCAGCTGTAGCAAGACACATTCTCACTCCCTGTCTTGCTGTACAAAAGGGAGGGAATTTGCTTTTCACACCGGTCAGATGACCCCATGACCCCTGGAGAGCAGGGATACAAAAGGCCTGAACTGGCGCAGTTACAGACCTAATCCTGTTCCCACAAGCTTGGTAGATGAGGATAT
>JAOUQX010000041.1:6042200-6061791 GCA_028566295.1 Liobagrus marginatus | reverse complement strand
TATATGATAGATAGATCACTAGATAGATAGATAGATATATGATAGATAGATAGATAGATAGATAGATAGAGGGACAGATGGACAGATAGATAGATAGATAGATAGATAGATAGATAGATAGATAGATAGATAGATATCCATTTTCTTTCACTAAAGTTTCATATTTATTTATATTTTCCTTTTCTTAATTCCTTTCTTACACACTAACACTTCTGATTGTCGTTTCTTTACTGTATTCTTTACTTTATTCTTTGCTTTATTTCATTACATTTCTTTAGTCACTGTATTTCTTGTTTGTTTTAGAACCCTGTCCCCAAGCATTGGCAATATGAATGTGCAAATTTGTCATGCCAATAAAGCAACCTTTGAATCTTGAGAGAGACAGAGACAGAGAGAGAGAGAGAGAGACAGAGAGAGAGAGAGAGAGAGATAGCTTAGAAAATGGGCTCATGGTTCACTTTTATATAAGCAACAGAAAAAAGGCTGCAATCTCTAGTAAGCCATGAATAAAAATGTTCACTTTTTAGAGAATTAAAAAATTTAAATTGGTTTTCATGACAGATTCATTTAACTTGGGGAATTGGTCTTTTTTTTTAACAGTTTTAAAAGATTCAATCATACTGTACTAAGAAGCGATTTGTTGGCGCAATAAAAGTGACTTATGAAAACAATATTTCCATTAATGACTTGCTTTCAATCATTTACTTTTTGCTATTTGAATGTTCACTCATATATTAAATTTCATAACATTTAAGGCAGGTTATATATTACCTATGGGTTGCCTTTGAAAGTGCTGCTTTCCTTATTCTTTACGTTTTGGTACAGCATGTTTCTGCGCGAATGCACCAAGGTCAGAGATGATAGTGATCCCTGACCCAGTTGGAAAATTGGAGCCGATGTATCTGAAATTCTACCTCTATTTGTGAACAGGCAGTTCTAAAAATTCTTTGATTACACAAACAAACATGAATGTAAATATCCAACTAGTCTCGTGACTCATCTTAATCTTCGCTCAATAAACACTCAAAAAAAAGCTAATTCTGCTTTGAGGCAGGTGGCTGTTAGTTTGCTTCCCACATGAAAAACATACATCAGTATCAGTTCATCTGTTCCTTATCTGGTTTTATTTGGATTGTTTTATAAGATTATTAGCCTCTATAAAACAGTATTTCTTTGTAATCGGTATAAAAAGTTTCGACCATTATAAGATTAATCCAATGTTTTAGTATATACTGTATATATATATATAAGGCTTCTTATTCTTTCACTTAAATTAAAAGGCTCAAACACTGTTCCTGCATGACAATACTCCTGTGGACCAAGTCTCTAGCACTATGATTGTCAAGGTCGGTGTGGAAGAACTTGAGTGTTCTGCACAAAGCACTGATCATCTTTGTGATGAACTGGAACAGTACCGTTTCTAGACATAGGCAAACTAGGCGGTTGCCTAAGGCATCGACGGATGCCCCGCCCCCGCCGCACTGAAAGCATTATTAATATTATTATTATTTCTTTGTTATTTTGCTATGTTGGCATGTTATATGATTCGTCTACTTGTAATTATCCAAGTAGTCTCCCTGGTGATAACGGTTGAGAAATAGAAATGTAGAGGTAGAGATGTAGTATGGTGTTGTTTGGTGTGGTGGCGGAGCATTGCGGTGGGTGGGTGGGTGGGTGTCAATCGTAATCTCGCCTAGGGTGCCAAAAAGTCTAGAAATGCCCCTGAACTGGAACACTGACTGAACCCCAGACCTCCTCACTGGTCATTAGTGCCTAATCTAAATAAAACTATTGTGGCTGATTGAGCACAGCCACACTCCACAATCCTAGTGAAAAGTATTTCCAGATTCCAGAAGTTTGGAGGTTATTCTAGGACTAAGCGTGAGTTCAAATCTGGAATAAGATGTTCAAAAACACAGCAGAGAAGCTTTTGTGTAGGGTCCATTAAAACATATAAATAAATAAAAAAAAGTAAGTAAAATCTGTCATATACATTTCACATATTGGTTTAGTAGCACCAAACCGTGTACTCACCAGTAAACATCAGGAACAACTAACATGACGATGATGCCAGCTGTCATAAATACACTTGCAGGTTTGAATAAAAACAACAGCAACAAAATGAACAAGCAGTTGTAGTGAGATTATACAGATGATAACAAATAATTAGGAAATGATAATGCAGGCAAATGATTTATAGAAAAAAAAGGTATTTAATAAATCCAGATATGCACATGCCTAGAGAAAACATGCCAGCGTTTTTGCCGTTAGGCCTGTCGAGTTGTAGCATCTCAGAACATATTTCAGTGACGTTACAAAGTCTTTCCGTAAAGATCAGATAATGTACAATTTTATACAGGATTTCAGCAGTTAGAAAATTAGTTAAATATGTACAGATAAGCTGATAACATATGCCACGTTTAATCCTAATGCTTTCACTTTTCCCTGTACAATGAATTCGACCCCCCAAAAAGTGCTCTATAATATAGATATGACCAATGGAAACTGAGCTGTCTGTATTGTTAATTAGGTTAATCCACACTTCAGGCTCAGTTGTATCAGCAAAAAAGATTAAATAATTAGCAAAAAAAAAATCTGTCAGGATGGCCTGAACATAAAAAAAAAAAAAAACCTTCCCGTATAAAACTATCAAAGCAGTGACAGCAGGAACAGCGAGAGCACCATCGGCAAGAAGGTACACATCACCGAGGCACTGCCGAGTGTGACTGAAGAACGTATACACAACGTATCAGTGATACAGGAACATATATACATCAAGATTGCCAGGAAGAAAAGAGAAAAAAAAATAAACCCGAAAAAGTAGGAGGATATTGTAGAAAAGTATATTGCATGTGTGGGAATGTGATGATCCATCCATATCCAAGACCAGGCACAATGACACACGACAAACAGAGAAAGGAAGAGGGAAATGGGAGGGGAAAGAGAGAGAAGAAACAACAGTCAAAACCACAGAAATAAAGTTTGGAAATTAACCAAAAAAAGTGAACTGATGCTACGGTGGAAAGCAGAATGAAAAAAGCATCCGAGTGCTAAGCTGATGCATGGGAGGGTGGCGAAGGAAGTGGCTAATGCTCGGATATTAGACTGCCTTTAGAGCAGTGTTCATCAAACACAGATCTGGAAGGTATTCAAGCAAAATCATTACTATACTAATTGTATCCGAAAGAAAATGAAAATCACAAAAATCCAATGAAGGAGAAAAAGAGGAATAATTAAAAAGTTGGGTTAATTGGGGAGAAAAAGGAAACAAGCAACAGATTAACCGCACAAATCAAACAATAAGAATCTGGAATTTAAAGGCAGGGTAGGAGATTTTATTCCAAAACTTTTTTTGCTATGCTGGCTGAAAGTCTCTTCAGATCTCGATAGCACTCTTTAAATGATGTTTTATTAACAAGGTTCGGGAGGAGCACGCGCAAACCATCTACCTAATCAACCCGTCATCACCACTTACTACAACGATATGACATCTTATTAACAAGGTCCGGTAGGAGCACTACGATCTAACGTGCAAACGATCTATCATCATCAATTACTACAACCTCTGGCTATGGTAAGTGCTAGCCAAGAGTGTGGAGTCGGGGTGGTGGAGGGATGCTGACAGACTGTCGAGAAATGTAGGTGTGTCGACTGTGCATATATATATGGTCCTCTTTCCGTGCTCTATAGGCACTTACCATAACCGTGGGAGGATACTCTGGGTGCGGGCCAATACCAAGCTCAGAGCCCTCTCACGGGACAACACGCTAAATACGCATACTATTTTACCTAGCTGGATATTTTTGAGTGCGAACTCGTGAAGTTAAGTGGTGTAAATATTTATATGTATTGATGTCGTCTGTGGAAGGCGTAGAACCCGAAATACTCCATCCAATCAAAACGTTCTGTCACAAACGTATATATTTGCATAGCTCTTTGCACCCTGCTTGCGCAGACAGCTACATCATCAGTGTGTTCCTGCTATAAACTTTCTGGATGTATTTACGTTTATAAAAAGTTAGGGTTACATTAGTTATTGTAATATTATGCTCTTTGTACTGTAATATTTACTCACCGGTGAATTAGGCATGAGGTAATCTGACTCTCGTCTTTTGAGCCTCTGCTCTGCCTGAGCGCGTTCTTGTGTCATTTTGGAGGAGGCGTGGCTTTGAAAATGATTATGCAGGAAGGAAAAGCCTCTCCGAAATCTCTTACCCTACCTTTAATAAACTGAATCTGACCCAATTCTGGGTAAGTACATAAAAAACAAACCCATGACATTATACTTATACAAGACAGAAAAAGGACAAAGGAAAGTCCTTTTTTATAAGAATTAAGACTTTCATAAGATAAATATGGGTTAAAAATAATAAAAAAAAGCAGTTAACTCAGCAGTGTTGAAGTCATCCAGGTCTGCGCGAGAGGAACACAGCTCTAGAGAGGAAGCAGAAGGCTGGACATGACAGATGACTGCGGCACATGGAACCGAACCTGTTCCACCAGTGTCGCTCATACAGCTCAGAGAAGAAAACTCTTCTAAGTTATAAAGTGGATTTAAGATTAAATGTACCTAAGCATTACAGTAGCATGATAATGCGTGTTATTTGAAAGAATTATGTTAGTACATGTTTCACCCAGGACCCACAAAACAAACCGACCACTTACTGATCATTAACGTTAATGTCACAATGACATGTTAAAATGACAACATTTATAATATTGGTAATATTCTTAACATTTTAACTGAATACACATATTCTGTGCCAATTGTATTTGTACTGTCCATTATCAGTAACTCTCATTTCTCATAGTAATAATCCGTTGCATTAGCAAAACAAGATTTTTTATATTTTCATGTCCATATAATAATTATAATACGTCGTTATTTACTGCCTATTGCTCCAACAGGTCAATTAGGTCAGTAGGGTCTGTAGGGATGGTTTTTGTATTGAATACCAAGAATATTTGGAGTAAATTGTGTGTTTGTATGTTTCTGCTTCCTGTGTGAAACATTGCTCAGATTACAAGCAGACAAACTTATTATTCTAGTGAATTATGGGTTTATATATAAACTGTACAGTATATCTTCAGTAATTTCAACAAATTATAATACAGTGCTAAGTCCATGGTTATGGTTTTGCTGTATCCAGGATTATTACAGTAGTGCAAATAAATAAGTTTTTGGAAGTAAGGGATTACATGAATTAGCATGAGGTTCATGATAATGCAGTTGCAAAGCCTTTCTGTTAAGCATGTACTGTAAGTGTCGTGGTTTGGATTTGGCACTAGCTACTAACGTCAGTTGAGGAGGTCTGAGGTAGGTACAGTTGGTGTTCCAGTTCATCAAAAAACTATTCTGCGGGATTAAAGTCAGGACACTCAAATTCTATCCCTAAATCCACATGATACCATGTCTTCCTGTTCATCTTTGTGCACAGTGAAAAAGGAAATGCTAATCCTACAGATTATAGAGACCTCTAGGAAAATTTTGTGCTTCCAACTTTCTGGCAATAGTTTGGGAAAGACACACTTATAAATGTGCTGATAAAGTTTTCACCATCTTTTGGTCATGTGTATCTTCTTGAGGCCTGTACAACGTCCTGTCTAACAAATCTCATGACCTTATTACCATAGTAACTTGTCATATGACGATATTAATAATGCTGCCATTCTCTTTGGAGCTTAGAGTTCATGAAATATGATCACATTTGGAACCGATTTTTTTTTTCTTCCTTAACCTACTTTTAATTCTCTGCTCTACAAAATGTTGATGAGGCCAAATATTTGTGGAAAGGACAATAAAACTTTTGCAACCATATTCAGATTTAAGCCACCTTTTACTTTATAATAACCTTCACTGTTCTGAGGAGACTAGATTTTGGAATGTGCCAATGGGGATTTGATTTCAGGCAGCTGCAAGAGGTTAGACACTGTCATCAGATGTGAAGACCTTGTGTGCTCCTAAAGGTTTTCAGGGGCCAGAGTTCGGGGACACCCAAGTTCTTCCACTGCAACCATGGCAAACCATGTGGGAGCTCAGGGGCTTTGTGCACAGGGGCATTGTTATTCTAGAACAGTGTTTGGACCTCTTTTTTTTGTGAAAGGCAATTGTAAAGCCACAACTTAAAAGTATCCAACCAAATGAGCTTGGCAAATGTTTGGGGAAGAACCACTTTTGAATCTGATGGTCAGTTTTCCCACAAGCCTCACATTAGGTAAATAACCTAATCCAGATGAAAAAAACATCTGTAGGCTCTGAATAAAGTGTGAAGATACACACAGTTTTCCTGGCCATATTTATTAGTTTAATATTATATTTATTGCATGTTTATAAATACTAAATGCAAAGCAATTTATGAATACATTTAATTCAGTTGTGTATTACTTTAACACTAAACATGGGCCAAATTCGAATAAAAAGAACGATGGATGTCGGTTTGCATGTTAGCTTTTTTGTTGTTGAACTGCTGATCGGAGGATCATGGGTTGTTCCCTGAGAGCAAGGTCCTCGAACCTCAAGCGCACATTTATACAAATAAGATAAATGTAATTCGCTCTGGATGAGGGCTTCTGCCAAATGCCAGAAATGTAAAATGTAAATGTAGATGTCAACTGAGCAAGAAAGAGGTGACAGCAGAAAGAAAATCGAATCTACTTTAATCTACTCTGGGCTGATATGACCTTTTCGTTCTTTCTTCTTAAAATTACTAGAAAGAAACATATTGTTTTGAAAAATCTATAAATTAAAACACTAGAAAACGTTTAAAATGTTAGAATTCTAACGTTGTGTGCCTTTTCTGGTGGCCACACACATACTGTATACTGTACAATAGTGCAGGAGAATAGTAAAACATAGAGTGATTTGACAATGAAAAAATATTCCCGTACATTAGATCATCCAAGCTTCTCTTAAAAACAAACCTTCTTTTTATAGCTGCAGAACTTAAGGAAATACAGTAGCACAGAGCCGTAGAGAATAGCTTTATTTAAACTTCAGAAATCTAATTTCCGTAGATACCTCTGTGGAAGCACCTACAGATATTTGGCTATGGGATTCTCTTATTTGCATGCTGCGCCAGAAAAGCATGAGAGGTATACGAGTGAAACAAACAGGCTTTGGATCCCGTCCACTTTCTTCCTGCTGAGCCACAGAATGTATACGTCCAAGTTTCCTACATCTACAGAGCTCTCCCAGAGTGTTAATAAGAAAAGCTCACAGGACTGTGCCGCACCAGATGCTCATTAGGTTGAAATGAGTCAAGTGAGTCCAACTGTGACCTTTGCTTTTCTGACCAGCCTGAACTCACCTTACACTACTCACTTTATGGTGCTTTGAAGGTGACTCTTGGTAATAACCTCATCTCAAAGCGGTGCAGGGATACACCGATCTAGTTCGCTAATGTGGCAGGTGAGAAATGAGCGACTGACAACAGTGCAACAGGCACAATGACTCAGACAGCTATAGGAGATGATTTTGCACAAAAGCAGGTGAGGAACTACTAGCCACTCACAAACAAAACGAAACCACAGTGGAGAGAGTGGACAGGTTCCGGTACCTGAGTGTTTATATCACGCAGGACCAGTCATGACCCTGTCACATCAATAACACATTTAAGAATGGCCAGCAACGTCTTTACTACTTTCAGACGCCGAAAGGACAATAAACTGTCCTGTTAGGTGCAGCTCACAATTGAGAGCATCAGAGTCTGGTTTGGGAACAGCACTCAGCATCCATCTGCACCGGGCTTTCTGACCTGCACTCCATCTACAGTGTTTGACCAGGGCCAGAGGATGGTCAAAGATGTCAGCCATTTCAACAATGGACAGTTCTCTCAGTTGCAGTCAGAAACGTATTTCCACTCCTTGAAGACAAATACAGAGAGAATAAGGATGACCTTTTTCCCTCAGGCCACCCAGACCCTCAACCAGAACGCTGAACATGCTTCCTGCTTAACACTACATCAAAAGACTCATAGGACTTTTTATTGTACACATACTGCACATTATATATATATAACAGTTTGTATATTGCGTATATTGTACAGCACCTGCACTTTACAAGGACACTTTCTCATACTTCCCTATTCACTATTTATTCCGTTACCTTTTTTATTGCTCACTATTAGCCGTTCATTCATAGCCGTGTTTTCCTTTTTATGCATATTTTTATTTGATCTTGTTTGTTTCCTGTCCTCTCTATTCACAGTCAGTCTTAAAAGCATTTTACCTAATGTTGTACTATGTATGATTTTATATGTGCCAAAGAAACTCTTGAATTATATTATATCCAGAGTTTGTGGACATCCTAAGCAAGGTCACTAATGGAAGGACATCACTGTGAAACTGTGACGATGGCTTAATGCCCCTCTTAAGGATGAAGAACTCTCAGAACTGAGAGATAATTTCAATTCGCTGCAGACGTCCACTGCTTTATTAAAAGTATAAGTAATGGCCAAATACCAGATGAACAGTTGCTTGCCATGACTCAGTATGCATCATAGCGCAAGTGGCCAAAGGATGAGTGAAAAAAAAGGTGACTTCTCACTGCATTGATGCACTTAGTGCTGTGACAGCTTTATGAGTCAGCAGTTAAGGTTGTGCGTCAGTATGAGTCGAAAGCGAGGAATGGATGGACGAACTGATGCATGGATGGAGGGGAGGAATGGAAGTGCAAGAGAAGAAGAAACTCACCTGGAGTCGTGGAGGGCTCAGAAGCTGTTCGGAAGTTCAGAGAGCCAGGCTGCGACTTGCCCTGCTGGTTCTCGGCCACCACAGTCACGTCATACTCAGTGTTCCAGTCCAGGCTGCTGAGGAGTACATGTCCACTTGTGCTTGGGACACGGAGCTCATCCTTCCAGGCCAAATCCTCTCTCTACATTAATCATAATCAATAAGAGAACATACGGAGTAAAAATTGTTTTAGATCATTTTCAACCGTTGGCCTGAACAACAAGAGATTTGATGGCTTGTATCTAAAAGGTTTTCACTATATATGAACAATTCTCACCCTAACCTTGTACAGGGATATTAAACAGTCGTAAAAAGCTGCATTTTCTAACACGGAAAATTCTTTAGGCACATGGCTTTGTAGTTTCTCATTACCGTGAGAAGCTGCAACTTTTCTTTCAGTGATAACAGGAGCCAATTTATTGAGTTGATGTTCTACAGGGTTTAGCATACAGACAAAATTGAGAAGTTTAAGGGTTAGGAGACTTGCTCAAGGGCCCAGCAATGGTGGCTTTCTGGGTCTGAAAATTTAACCCATGACCTTATGTTTAGCACTCCAACACCTTAACCACTGATCTAAAAAGTTCAAAGTTCAGTTTATTGGTCACATGCACATCATACAGCAAAATTCTTTGATTCTGCATATCCCAGCATACAAATTTGAACGCTGGGGTCAGAGTGCAGGGTCAGCCAGAACGTGCAGCGCCCCTGGAGCCGGTGAGGTTAAGGGCCTTGCTCAAGGACCCAATGATGGCGGCTTGCCTGGTGCAGGGCTTGAACCCCCGAACCTCTGATCACTGACCCAGAGCCTTATACCGCTGATCCACCACCCTACCACTTGCCCAACTCTACTTACTAGCAAATTGCGAGTATAGGAAGAAATATAATTTAAATATGCTGTTATAGAAAAAAAAACAGTACTTTGTGCAGCAGTTTATTATGAAGCTAATTGTGGGTCAAGAGTTCCATAGGGACTTACTGTGGCAGTGTTTTGATGGTCCTCATAGCAAAACTTGCTGTAATCCTGATTACACTGAAAATGTATATGTTTTCCTTTTATTTATTTATCTATTTATTTATTTGGTTCCTTGCAATCTCACACTAGCTTCTCAGCTTCGTTTATTTGATTTTGACTCTCACGTATCCAGATCATCAGACTCAGAGCAGTAGGTCTGTACTCTGACTAAGAGTGCAACTGACTGACTTCAACCAATCACAGTTGATCTTTTTAGCATCATGTTTATTGGAAAGAAAATCTTAAGTGAGTGTCCCAGCAAAAATGGACCGTGTGCAATCATAGATCGTGCATTTAAACAAGTTGTGCAAATGAATGAGTCTATACTATGAAGTTTGAGTTGATCCTCACAGTATAAGCGATAAAAATATATTATATTATTGCACATATACATGTACATATTGCATATAGATGCACATTTGTAATTACTGTACTTACTCTATATAGTATTTATATGCAACCAACCCGGCTGTACATATTTTCTCTCCCTCTCCCTCACCCCTATTTTACTGAAGTGAAACTTTGGCCAGTCATCAAAGCATTTCACTGTACTATGTATGATGTACATGTGACAAATAAACTTTGAACTTGAACTTGAAATTGCAATAACGCTGTTAACATTGCTTGGAAATCAGGTCGAATCGAACCAGAGTGACAAAATCCTGATAGTTTTTATGCTAACGGAATGTGAGGTTATTCGATTAGCCTCACACATTCAAGTTAAAATCCTTTTGAAAACATATAAATACTTACAGCTTTGTACCGGACGAGGTAGTGTGTGATGGGTGAGCCTCCGTCATCCTGCTTGACCCACTTGACCTTAAATGCATTGCCTTTAGACTGTAGGGCTCCCTCCATTTTAGGAGGACTGGGTTCCCCTGGAAACACAGCCCAATATATTTAGTAAGCACACACACCGCCATGACCTCATTTCGGTAGTTGTACTTTTACGTATGCTGATTTCACCCAAAAATAAAGTAATGAATAATTTACATTGCTATTATATTCTAAGCATTTGTTTCTAGTAATGATTTGGAGATGATCTTTATTGCTAAATCATCGATGTATAGTTAAGTATACTAAACTTTTATTGTGCTCAGTAGAAGATAAACTATAAAATGCACTTGACTGAACATACTGTTGTAGGGAACGGAAATAATGAATGGGCTACTATTTACAAGCTATTTACAAGAGACCTGTAGTCTATAGGTTTGGCAATCTGGAGACAAGTGTTCAAGTCTTTGTACATCAACTTTTTATTCCAAATTCTATTCAATATCACCAAGTAAAAAAAAAAAAAAGTTAAGCTTTATAATATGTAAACACATTTTAGTTACAGTGTGCACTCCAGCTGTGCACTACAACTGGCAAGGACCCCAGGTGTTTGTGCCAAACCTTATGATCCATTTTATATCAAATTCATCAGAGTCTCGTCTAAACACACACGCTTCAATGGACGAAAACAGACCTGAGGAAAGTCTGACCTTTTGTTCAAAGCCATTATCATGTTATATAGCACGCTAGCTTACATTTAAATTGGGACAGAGAAATAGTGCAATATTTTAACGTTACTTTGTATAAATAGGTACTTTCTTTAGTTTTAAAGTTATTTTTATTTAAAAGTCCCAGATTTTTAACGTGGTCTCAGACTAATGGATCTGAGTATGTCAGTTAGAAAAAAGGTTTTTCTAAAAAAAATTTTGCATGTATCTGATAGTACCAGTTTTTCCAATAGTAAAAAAGAAAAATTCTAAAGTGACTGTGAAAAAAAAAAGATATAAAAATATAATTATATCTTGACGATATTTGACAGACATGATCTGATTACAAGCTGACCTGATTAGATTAATTATCTGATTTACGACGGCCCTTAGCTAACACTGTGACATTTCACCGTGTGTGTCCTTAGCTAGGAAGATTTAGACGTCTTTAGACAAATTGAATGTTTATGAATGTGTACAGTGTACAATTACAAATGTGTCATTTTCTGAAGTTGGGTCAGTAACCAGTTAACAGTTAATCATTTTGGGGAAAACAAGCACCTCCTCTTAACCAGCAGTTTCAGCAATACTAGTGTAGATGTCACGGAGACATAGTGCATTGTGTGTAATAGTGAAAAAGGAGAAACACCTCTCCTTTATGGACCATCTTTCATAATCCATTGGAAGTTAATAACCCGTGGATGCTAATTTGATTCCCTACATTGGTTGGACATTACAGAATGACATTCAGCTACATTAACGAGGGCTTGGTGTGTAAAGACTATGTCTGAACAGACAGCGTTGAAAAATGAAGGCCTTTAAGCCACATTAGCACGGTGATTAGCGACGCAGGTGAAAAAAAAAAGAGAAGACCTGGACTTTCACTTAGTGCAGTTCCATCATACTGCTTAAGATGTAGCTTTTCTGATGATATATGCACTTTTAGAATGACTTCCTGTTTACAAGCAAATCCCTGGTGTTGAGTAAATACCTGCAGTGCTGAATTAATTATTACAGCATTAACACTCCCAGTGTGAATGAATGCCTACACTGTTTAAAAGTCTCCAGTCGGGCTTACAAAACGCCGCACGTGTTAGGTAAATGCCGTGTCTGGTAATTTAACACGTGGGATTTTTCCATGCAAATGAAAGACGTCTGAAAATGAAGTGAGTGTTGACGTAAGACTTAGCGGTTCTTTTAAGCTGTCTATGTTGATGTAATACGGATGACACTGTGAGCCAATGACATCACTATTCCATAACACATTTGTGTTACAGTCCATCCTCTATTGAAGCTCCTTTTCTTTGTTAAAAATTACAATAAAAACAAAACAATCAAAGCATCCTCTATGCTCCATTCGCATTTCGTATGATCACATGATTACAAACAATAATAATAATAATGAAGCAGAATGATGAGGTCCATAATGAACATTTATCACAGTTATAAACATTAACATAAAAAAAAAAAATGTTGCAAAAGTAATGGAGAAATAAACCTTAGTCCTTACCATTGTAAGACTACATTTAAGGCTAAATTACACTTTAATTGAATGTTTTTGCCTTTCAGGTCTAACGGTGCACACAGGCCCTGATTTACTAAGAGTAAATATCTGGTACTAATTAGTACTAAATGTGCAGCTGATAAAAAGGATGTCGTAATTAGTATAACGAAAAACACTATAAATTACATCCCATTTAGACAGGAATCAGAAACGATATCTGTATAAATGTAATGTGGTATTAGTTCTGTTAAGTTTTGAGCTCTAATAGAATGGCAGAAAATTCAAGCATAATGCTGATTGGAATCCATAAGATCATTCGAAAGAAATAAAAAGGTCTTGTGTTAATAAAGTTTAGGAAATTAAAAAAAAAGCAATATAAAGGAATGTCTAACATCCACCTTTACTGCGCTAGGGAAAAGTTATACTTAAAAATTTTTTTCATTATTTTTAATTGGAGCTATATTACACTTTATGAATTCGGTTATTTGAAGAAAGAAACATACTAATTGCGTATTTTAGGCCAAAAAAAAAAAATCATTGATTTTCAGATTTAGTAAATCACAGGATTGGTGCGAAATTCACAGCGAAAAGTACTTAGCACTTCATTCGCATTATGCATCAATGCTTTAGTTTGAATATTCATTGAGGCCGATGTGCGAAACAGACAAGAGGTGACATTTTATTCACACACAATCGTCAGTAGCATATCAAGGTCGCACATGCTATTAATCAAGTTACCGATGGAAACCATTAATAAATCAAGGCCATAAAGTAGCAAAAGATGTGTGAAATATGATCGACATTATATCTTTAAGAAAAGTTCCAAATGAGATTCGGTGTATATGAAGAGGGCCAAAACTGGATATGCTAGAAGGTTCATTTGCATGTCAAAGGCTTGGGATATATCAGCGTTCCAAAGACAGAAATTGAAATAACGATTAACAAGAGCTACATTCTGCAAGCCTGCAAAACAGACCGTGAGGATGAATAGATACCTATATGCATCATCTCTCAAACTCTGGGCTGCCAAAATGTTTATAGCAGCAGTAAAAAGGAGAGAGGATGTTCGTGGGTCATCTACCCGGCACTGCCTCTGGGGAATAGTTTTCAGCTCCAGAGCTTTTGAAGTAGATTTTCATGGTTGGAAAGACAACGCTAACTCTTTTCTTTTTTCCCAACCTCCATATTGTCTTTAGATAATATTCAAAGCAGTCAGAACAGTGCTTGCTCAAGGGAAGTGTGTCAAAAATGGATGGATTTTCTGAAGTTGACTGAGGAGTTTGGCTGTGAGGCAGTGGAGGGAGGGAGAGGGGGAGAATGCAACCAACCTGACTAGGAGTGACTAATCCTACTTGTGAAAGCTGCAGAGCGAGAGTAGAGCATTTACCTTCTGTTCGTCAGAGTGGACGACATCCGTGGCACCATGCAAGCCACATGACAAAAGGCAGACCGTACGCACGTACATGATTGGTTGAAAGGAAATTGGAAGAAGTCACATGGAAAAAAAAAGATGATGTGATTATGGACCAGAAATCCAAAGTCAAGATGTTAGAGGCAGTTAACACAATTGCACAAAGATATGAATCACATAAAACAAAGGGAATATCAATCAAAACATTTGGAAAGCAAGCCGAGCGTCCTCTGAACCAAGACTAAATGTTATTAAGAAACAAAAAGGACATTTTTACAGATTATATTATATAACTACACTGTATAGCCAAATGTATTGGGACACCTGAATATCAGATGTGTTCTTCAACATCCCATACTTAATCTCAATCGTACTCCTATAATATCCTCCAAACTTCTGGAAAGGAGCGTGGGAATTGGAGCGTGGGAATTTGCTCATTCGGCCACACTATGGTAATTAGGCACTTATGACAGGTCTGGGGTTCAGTCGGTGTTCCAGTTTATCCCAGAACACGCCTTGATGAAACTTGCGTTTTGAATAATGCATTTAGATATATCCCAGACAACTGTATGTGCAGAACTACACATGGGTATGCTAGTAAGGTGCCCACAACGTTTTGGCCAGATAGTGTGTATCTGGGACAGACCCAGTAAAGTATTTCAGGAGACATATCGAATACTTGTAAAATAACTGTAAAAACCGGTTCTTTTACACATCCCTGAAATTCACTGTTATAAAAGATTTATGCAAAGAACAGAGGAAACTCTATGTAATACTTAGCATAATTTGCATAATACACATCACAGGGAAGACACATAGACACATGAGTTTCGGCACATATGATTAGCTTGTCACAACAGGGGGATCGAAACTGCTTGAGAAATATTCCTACACTTTGAATTATTCATACACAGTACAACACTCTTTTTTTCTCTGTCATGTTGGATATAGAGCAGCTCTCTGTAACCTGGGAAAAAAAATAAAATAAATGACACCATTATTTTATTCATTAATGTTTTTTCAGCTTGTATTTTTAGAAGACATTCGTTTAAAAAAAAAGAAAGCCATCTGCGAGCATAAACATGATACGTTTCATAAACTCAGTTAATGTGGGGACACTTGAAATAACGGAAAACTTGGAGGTAAAAAACAGGCAGAACAAAAAATAACAACCGACTGAAGCGGAAGACACGTTTAAACGGAAGATATGAACCGTTTTATTCGAATATGTCAATGCAGTCACTTTAATAATGAAGCAGGTTCATATGAACAGGTCTGAGTCACTTACTTGCGTAAGAGTAGTTATCTGACGAGAAAGGAAAGTGGACGAGGAACAAATAAAATGGATGATTAAACAATGATGGAAGAAGCAATACGCTTAAAAGGCTTCAAGACATAAAATGAGTTTATTGACCACAGACCTTTCGAATACTGCCATCGCTTAAATATAGGGACAGTGTACAGTAGCTGTCTGTCATAAAACACAAATAAACTCTAGGAATTCGCTTCAGTATATCCTGTAATAGATACCTAGTCCAGCAGGTTAAAGTGGGAATTGATAGAAACATTTCTGCACAGCTCGCTGCATTTAATGACACAGTGTAATTATTTCCTATCAAACCATATACTGTACCACATATACACACAGCCACCAGGGGGCACAAGCAAGCCATAACCCCCGGGGCACATGACTTAATTGGCCGACATTACCGACAACATATCACATGCCGATTTGTCAAAAACAAGACATCGTGATCTTTTGTTGTGATGGGTTCATCAACAAAATGTGAGAAACTCATGTGGAGAACAGCTGCACATTTTCACTAGCACGAACATTGATGTATTATTTATCCGTGAATTCATTTCTCTCTAATATCCAACGCAGACATTTAGATGTGTCGGAAAAAAGTCATTATTCATGACTGCTATACTTTTTTGCAAATAGACAGAGAAACCGAGAAAGCTGAACCAGACTGTGATGACAAGGATTTATCAAGTTATACTGAAAATAGCTAGAAATATTGTGGAGTAATAATTAGAACTACAGATCCAATCTGTAAATAACTAATAAATAATCAAAAGCTGTCTTTTATTGCAAGTGGACGTTTTTAAAAGTAAAGAACTGATTACATCTTTTAATCGTTCTGTTAATTGGTCTAATAATTTGGCTTCAGAGGCAGCCAGTGCTACATGACAGGCTCCAGATCTAAAAATTGATGAGTTTATGTGAAAATTTGTACTGATAAGTCTCTAAGGAGACTAGCAAATCTTATCCTTGACTGGTAGACTTGAGTAGTTATTTGCCGATGGTGCGCATGTACAGTGCCCTCCACTAATATTGGCACCCTTGGTAAATATGAGCACAGAAGGCTGTGAAAAAATGTCTTTATTTTTTAACCTTTTGATCTGTTTTAAAAATATTAACAAAAAAAAAACCTTTGTGCCACAATTTTTGAGACCCCAATGTATTCACATGAGCAAAATATTTCATATTAATGTATATTCCCATAGATTTCCCTAACCCCCCTCATTTATCTGGGTGAATAGGAACAGGAGTAGGGTATAAATATGAGGTCACACATAGGCCAAACCCCTTTAGTCATTCATCACAATGGGTAAGACCGAAGAACATCGCTGTGATGTGGAGCAAAAGGAGCTTCTTCAAGAATGTATTTTTGATCTAAGTTTAAACAGTAAAGACATTTTTACTTCTGTGCTCATATTTACCAAGGGTGGCAATATTAGTAAAGAACATATAACATGAAGAATATATATTTTTTTTATTTTAAGTTAAATTGCACAGAAAGTCATTAAAACGTGTGTGAAACCCAGTCATTTCATATTGATGACTTTAGCTAATACATTACTAAAAAATTTGTATTAACTAATACATTACATTTTAAAAGCAACATTATTGTGTTAATGATTTGTTGAAAAACACAATAAATCAAGACAGATACGTCCATTGCTAAATGAAGAATAAATATATAGCTATATAACAGGTGGATAAGGACAGGTGGTTAGTACTTTGTTGTCAGTTTGCCATGACACATGCACATTATTGCTGGGCAACAATTTTGTTAGAGGCAACACGAGGTGAGCGACGCGTTGATGAATATCTCCAGCTGCAATGTGTCTTGTAATGCGCCTGGGTCTTATACTATTTGTACTTTATGCAGTTTGGTGTATGGTGCCATTATAATGCTTTGTCTTGGACCATGTTTCTGAAGAAATAACAGTGTGTCCTTGCCTAGGTTATATGATTATGGTTAACAATAATAAAAATCACTTGGCTTGACCTACTATTGTCACAACACAGAGGGAGGCAGACTAAGAGGTGAGTATAACAAAGTTTTATAAATGAAAGGATGCAGCGAACCAAAGAGGATGACGCTGAGGCACAAACAAAAAGGGAGATGATGGGAGAACTTAGCTGGGGAGAGCGTGGAAAGTCCCTCGTAATCCAGCGGATGGGCGGACACAGACAGAGCGCAGGAAACGTGAGCGGCGACTTTCACGGCAAACATTTATTTCAACTGGGTCTGTGTCAACAGCCTGTGAAGTTCATAACAACAAGACCAGACTGGGAAGTGCAGGGGAAGAGTCTCTTTATAGAGTGTGTGGATGATTGGGTGCAGGTGGGGATAATCAGAGCGTAAACAAAAGCACATGGTTTTGCCACAGAGTCCCTGGATGGCCATCATTTGGCCAGGCAGGGTACACCCCAGGGTTAGGGTTAAACTTGAAGGCAGAGGCTGAAAAGGGCAAGAAACAAGGGCCCTAGCATCTGTGCAGGTGGCGGAACAAGTGGTGGGATGGAGGGCAAGGCCCCTGTGATGGTGAACCTGAAAACAAAGACAGAACTGGAGGAGCAGGAAACAAGGGCCCTGCCGGCTGAGCAGGCGGCCAGGGTGGAGCGGGCTGTGGAGGCTACCAGGGCGGCGCAGGGAGGGCCAATGTCTGCAGGAAAAGCATGGATGACAGCAAGGCCAAAGGGGAGAGAAAGGATGATGGTGAGGCCAGAGGGGGGAGCACGGACAATGGCAGGGCCAGAGGGGTGCAAGGAAGATGGTGAGGCCGGGGGGAGGCAAGGATGACGGTAAAGCCAAGAGGAACAAGCCACCAAGCGGGCAGACAGAGCGACGTCCTTGGCTGCAGCAGGCTCTGTTGCGGCCTTGGGACTGGAGTGGGCTCTGGAGCGGCCTCTGGAGCGGCCTCAAGGACTGCAGAAAACTCTGGAGCGGACTAGGAGACTGGAGCAGGCTTTGGAGTGGACTCGAAAACGGGAGCAACAGTCATCTTGGTTTAGGGCTGTGGAGAGGCAGCCATCTTGGCTCGGGGCTGCAAGGTGGCAGCCATCTTGAATCAGGGCTGTGGGCTGACAACCATCTTGACAGAACTGGGGACTTTGATGACCACTGGGGCTGCAGTCTCATTCAAACCACTAGCTGGAATTGGAGGGCTTGGTGACAAATCGACTTCTCCGCTTGGTGGAGATTGAAGAGCTGATCATGCCTGGTGAGCTCCGTGGTGGCTTGGCCAAACACGTCCTTGAAGTGGTCGAGGAGGGCGGATAGTGACGATGTGATCAAAGAGTCTAATTGCCACAGAGACTGAGCCAACTGGAGAGCGCGGGCAGCCAGCAGCGAAATGACAAACACCACTCAAGCGCGATCAGAGGTGAACTGGATGGATTGCATCTCGAAGTAGAGGAAAAATGAATGAAAGGATGACCGTAAAATGAAACCGTCAGAGTCCTCCGCTGCACCGGGGAATACAGCGGGACGGGCCATGGGACTGACAGAAGCAGCGAGTGAAATCGGCTGCCGAGTGGCCAGATCTAGAGTCAGACGAACCCTGGCTGTGAAATTGAAGTTCATGGGGAAGAGTCTTTTTATAGAGTGTGCGGATCATTGGTTGCAGGTGGAGATACTCAGAAGGTAAACAATGTGGTGAAGACAACACAGAGTCACAGGATGGCCATCTGGTGGCCAGGCAGGGTACAGCCCCAGCACCCCTGACAACTATTATGTTGCGTAAAATTTTATTTGTTGATTTATTTATTGTTTAATTGAGCAGTTTTTGCATATCCCAGCTGATTAGGAAGCTGGAGTTCCCGGAGTCCTCAGGAAGATGCAGTGCCCCTGGAGAAATTGGGGTTAAAGACCTTGCTCAAAGGGCCCAATGATAGTAACTTGCCTGTTCCGAGGCTTGAACCCTGACCCTCTGTTCACTTACCCAAAGCCTCAACTGTTGAGCAACCCTCATCCCCTATTTTTTACTTTATTATATTAATATTATATATTATCAACTTAACTTCCTGCATCTGGAAGGGTGCAACAGATATAGAGATAAAGAGCAAAGAGCAAGCAAAGAGACATGATAGATAGATAGATAGATAGATAGATAGATAGATAGATAGATAGATAGATAGATAGATAGATAGATAGATA
>JAOUQX010000041.1:5916996-5935497 GCA_028566295.1 Liobagrus marginatus | reverse complement strand
ACACAGTATATACACACGTTTTCGAAAGGTTTATCAGTGTAAACTGCAGATGAACTGATTATATTATGGAACTATGTAAAGGCATACACATTAGTAAAAAGAAGTTTTAATGCTTTTATTTGTTTTACTTTTACTCGCACATATTTGCAATAAAGCAAAAAAAAAAAAAAGTATTTTCCGTGTGTTGTACTGTATTTGGATATAATATTTGATGTCTTCAGCACTGAATTTTATCAAATGAGAGCGCAATCGTTTAGGTGGTAGCGTCACACCTTGATTTCCACAGCCAGCCATTTGGGGGTTTCCATCAGGTACTTTGGTTTCCTCCCCCAGTCCCAGACATGATGACACGTGTACTAGACATGCAATGAGCAGTGTTTGCTATTTTATATTTTACAAGCTACCCAAAGAGGAACACTTAGTGGTGAAGGTGTTGGACTACTGATCGGAAGGCTTTGACTTTGAATCCCTGCACCATTAAGCTGCCTCTTAACCCTGGCCCTTAACGAAGCCCTTAACCTCTAATTGGTTAGATGTATAAATGGAATAACTGTAAGTCACTCTGCCAAATGCTACAAATGCAAATGTGAGCTCGTTTGTCTCGCATTTCCTGAGTTAGTTTATATTTTCATTATGTGTACATGTAGTTTGCATGTTCCACCCCGTGCTTTGGGGGTTTACTCCAGATGTTTGGGTTTTCTCCATCAGTTTAAAGACATGCGGATTGTCATTTAGAAAAATGTTAGTGTGTGTCTAGTAATAGATTTCACTCTGTCGGGGGGGGAGGCTGTTTATGTCTCTGTCTTGTGCCCTGGTACAGTGGTACAGGTCCTTGTGTAGGATAAGCACTACAGAAAAATGTTGGATGAAAGGTTTTCAGTAGTATTTGCCAGATGTTCTATCTGAAAGCTGTAAAACCAAAAAAAAAAAAAAAACAGGCTGAATCATATCATATTCTGATTAATATTTATACATTGAGAAATATTTGATTCACTTTGTCAATACTGCTCAAACTAGTATATAATTTTATTTTTTTGAGTTTCAAATTCCACAAAGCTAAATTCCACAGACTCACTCTTAAACAATTAATGTTAAACAAAAGCAGGCATTTCTCTGTGCTTCTGCTAGAGTCCCCTTTACTTGTGATTTTTCTCGATTTTAATGGCTTTGTCCTGCAGGCAGTGTAAAATGAAATTGAAACGAAGGTTTTATCCATCAAAGACTGTAACCCAAGGTCCAGAGACTTTGCGATGATCAGGATAGTTAAGGAAGACAGAAGACTCGCCTTGGCTAGACATCACCATAATGGGCTTCAATTAAATTTTAAGAATTGTCTGCGGTGGCCTGAGTTAACCTGATTCTACCGGCACAAACACTGCCGAATCTGTTTCAGTGATTATCCGTGTGCCAGATGAATCGTTTCGGCAGAGGGACTTGGTAAAAGATGATCGCCATGTCGCTGGCGAAGTGATTAGTGCAGTAGCGTTTAAAGCATGTCTGTTTTAGTAATTGTCACTGAGTGTTCTTGAGAAAATAAGTCTGTCATGCCGACAGTTCATGACTACAGGTAATAGATGAAAGCCTTTTATTTGTGATCATTTTCAGCCCCTCCTGGTCCTTGCATTCAGCGTTAAACAGAACTTGACGTGCGGGGTTAGGGTGTGACGAATGGGTGGCGCAATTTATGACATTCAATTTTTAACTCGCATTTAGGATTCTTTTTTTTATTTTATTTCCAGCAGATTAAACAAATGGGTTTAAATGTTTGAAGTAAATCAAGTCAGTCATCCAGGTTACTCCAGTGTGTATTTTTTTATGTTTTAAAGTAGAGCTGACTGACGTAACGCTGCTGGAATAGCACGAGCTGATGCGCTGAAGGAGACAGCTCCTGTCCTATCACATTTCTCAGATGTCCGTGATTCAGCCTAGCTGCTGGAAGCAGATCTAAACCCAGCTATGTCCACCGTGTAATAAGATGCATCCTGTAATCCAGCCAAAGCACTAAGATTAAAAGTTAATTACTTGCTTCGTATCGAACCGTGTTACTCGAATTCCAGATTCGGTGATTAAAAGATGATTAAGTCAGCTATGATGTCATTAACTATTCGACAGTCACTGAAAGTATCATTATGAGTAATAGAACTATCAGCTGAAACAAATACCCATGTAATATTAAGTTCTTTAAAAAAATAACAAAAAAAAACGTATCAACTTTAAAGTGTTGTATGTTTTCAGGCTGCTGTTGGATTAACAGTGGCTATCTGATAGCTTGGTGGTGCTGGGAATCAGCAGTCCAATACCTTAACCACTGAGCTACCACTTCCTCTTTACCCTGCCTCTACCCCTGATCCCTGCCTCTACCCCTGATCCCTGCCTCTACCCCTGATTCCTGCCTCCACCCCTGATTCCTGCATCTATCCCTGATTCCTGCCTCCACCCCTGTTTACTGCCTCTATCCCTGATTCCTGCCTCCACCCCTGATTCCTGACTCTACCCCTGATTCCTGCCTCTATCCCTGATTCCTGCCTCCACCCCTGATTCCTGCCTCCACCTCTGATTCCTGACTCTACCCCTGATTCCTGCCTCTACCCTGCATATATTGACTTTGCATGTTGTCCCTGTGCTTCAGGGTTTTCCCCCCCCAGGCTTTCCACATTCTTTCATCAGTACAAAGACCGGTTCTGGGCTGATGCGCGCACGAACTTGAACGTGTGTGTGTGTGTGTCTGTGTGTGTGTGTGTGCGCGTGTTTTATGTGCGTGTGTGATTGTGCCCTGCAGTGGGTTGGCACCAGAGTAAGAAAGAAAAAGTTTCTTTTCTGGTGATTGGCGAGTGATTTTGCTGCAAATCCACAACCACCCCAACCCAAATTATGCAATGCAGCCTTAGGGCTTTTTTGTGGTCAAAAAGCTACTTGAATTGGTCCAGTTGCAAACGTGAGGTACTTCTTTCAACTTTACAAAATTTCCATATTCAGGAGTGACTGAATAAAAAAAGTGAGATTGCTTTAAAATAAGTAATAATATGAGATACTGTATCGTACTGTACGTTAAACAATGTTAAAATGTAACTAAGGTAAAACCACGATTAATAAACAAATCTTTGTTCGTGTTGACAAACTGCTGTGCTTAAAGAGGAGTTGGAACATTACAGGATGTATCATGATGTGGTAAAAGTTCTGTTGCTTGCTGTTTGTTACATGCTTTACATATTTCAAGGTGGACTAGACATAAAGTAAGACTTCATATTTAACGGAGTCTCAATCATATCTTCAGCATTCGGGTTTTTTAATGCTCTAACAGACATTTCATGCTAATTTAGTTTTCTTAAACAGCCGGATTGTTGAATCATTATGCTACGGAATGTCAAAACGCAGTTGTACTACAGCCAAGATTGAGAAATTTGCTTTATATCACACGTTTGTTTCACAACAAACAGAAAACATTAATGTTTATTTGCTGCCTGGCCTTCGACAAACAGGTAGCAACGGCGATGGATCCAAAAAGTTATAAGCGGGGAGTAGCAGGTTCACAAAACTTAATGTAAAAAAAAAAAGTTGTTAGCACTTTATGTCACGCCAACGGACTATATCCGGTTGGCCGCTAGATGGCGGCATCGAGAAACTCCTCAAAGCGGGCGTGGACTACCTGTTTGTGTGTGTGTGCAATCCCCACCTGTTTTGTGAACCGACTGCACACACATGCAACTAATCCGCTAATCACCACACAGAGGATAAAAGCCCTTCATTTTCTCCCCTCTGTGTGTGTTATTGTTTGTCAGTGTCAGTGTACTCGTGCTTCATGTCACTATACGTCGGTTTTGTGCTTAATAGTGCTTAATAGAGTTTTTGTGTGAACAAGATTTAATAAAAGCCATGTCTTCTGCGTATGCGTTCGGGCATCCTTACTGCCGCAACTCCACTAGCCGACCGTCACACTTTACAATAAGGTTCACCGAGGTTAAACAGTAGTTAACGTATTAACAAACATAAAGTAATCATGAGTAATATATATAATAATATATATAAAATATAATATATAAAAATATGTTCCTCACCCCCCTCCCACTTACAGCAAACACCCAGGTAGTCGCCAAAGAATTTCACTATATGCTGTATTGCACAATGTATATGTGACCAATAAACTTGAACTTGAACTTGAACTAATACCATTGTTAGTGTATTGACTAATCTGCATTATAGCGACTGAAAATGCAGCTGTTCATTGTTTGTTCACGTTAGTTCACATTGCAGTAACTAATGTTAACAAGATTTTAATAAATGTATTAGTATATGTTGGAATAAACATGAACAAAGATGAATAAATGCTGTAGAAGTGCAGTTCATGATTAGTTCATGCTAACTAATGTAGTTAACTAACGTTTACTAATGAACCTTATTGTAAAGTGTTAAATTCCCAGTGTGCCGAATGATACCAGATCCTTAATAATCTTAACCCCATCCTCAACACTCACATTTAACTCACACTCTAAACATCTGGCCTTTCTGATTTTCCTCACAAACAGCATCATCCGGGGGCATTTTCATTTACTTGCCGACGTGTTCTACATCGTATAAAGTGGTATACTAAGTCAGTATTGACGACCTCATCTAGACAGTGTTGAATTTCAATAAACACTCTATGATACTGTATGTGGTAGTGTTGTGTTTGGTATCAGACATGCTGCTCTCCTAGCTGTTAAAGACCGCTGCCAATCCGGCTATCCGAGACTTTACAAACCATCTGCTAGTGTGTGTTCTGTGTTCATACCCAAGCCCTGGTCCTGAACTGACTGGACGCTCGAAAGCAATATCTGGCAGCGTCCTAGTTCACACGTCTGGACTCGAATAATTAGTGTCAAACTCACACTGAGACCATAAAAGCCCTGGCCTCTCGACTATTCTTCTGTCACATTTTAATTTTTTTTAGTTGTCCATTCATCATGTCCTAATACGAGGCTACTGTAAAATGTTTCATCCATTTACCGTTGTTAAAAGCCTGTCACTGCGCTTTTTATGCGCGTGATGGATGGATTGATAGAATAGCACACTGTGTAATAGGACTGTCAGCAATATCCTTCACTAATATGTCTCGTCTGATGGTTCTCCAGCAGACCAGCTCTAGGCATTAAGCAAAGGGGATTGTGTTATTATTGTATGCATTTATTTACTTAGGAGTCACAATTAGACAATTATAAACATTATTATGGCCGACAATGGCAGTGCCATTTTTCAGTCTGACTTTCTACTTTATACCATAGACTTTAAAACATAAATCTGTTAAGTAAACAGCTACAAAAACTCGGTTAATTGTGTTGCAATAATATACTGTACCTATGTACCTTCGAGGCTAGTTTCCTGTACCATTTTCTGTACCACTTATCCTACACAGGGTCTTGTGGAGCCTGGATTCTATCCCAGAGCACTCAGGCTACAAGGCATGGGACAGCCTGGACAAGGTGCCAACATCACAGGGCACAATCTCTCACACACACACATGCACACACACAGATTAAAGAACATCTAACATGACAGTTCGCCTAAAGTGCATGTGAATGAATTAGGGAATAAAACCAAAGTACCTCATGGACACCCCTGAAGCACAGGGTAGAACATGCAAACTCCACACACACACAGTGGAGATACAAATACAGTATATTATTTTAATATATTAAAGTCATGTATAATTATAATTATATATTATTTATTATTTTTTATATTATTATAATTAGTTACATATATAATTATAATTATATTATTATAATGTATTTTTATATTTAAACATTGCCAGTTTGGAAAAAGAATCCAAATCCAGCTCCGAATTAGTTCCCACAGGGAAGCAAAACATAGAACATGCAAACTTCCTGGGCAAAAAGTAAAAAAAAAATAAAATACAAGTGGCAAAAAACATGCAGGGCAAAAAATGAAAACTGCCCCTGAGGGTAGCTTATGAATAGACAAAAATAAGAATAGATCATTGGATTGACAGGGCATACGTCATCCATTTTTAAAGATGCTTTATATTCGAGTAATTATGCAAAACTTCAAAAAACATTTGCTTTTTAGTTATTATTTATTAACAATAGTTTAATAAATCTGCCACAATAGTCTTTGTCATTCTTCAGGCTCACAGCACAAAGTCCGGACTCCATGGCAGCTTTTATTTTCCAAAGACCGTCCAAGAGGACATCTGACTGTCATTTAAAGCAACCAATCGCAGTTCGTTTTGTTCAGCAACAAGTGTAGTGTAAAAATGTAAAGTTAATGTTACTACAAAAACAGTTCGGGTTGGTACAAACTATTAATTGTAAATTGATATCAACTTTTTTTTACATTTTTTAAACCTTTTTTTAAATAAAAAAAAGTTGTTAAAATGAATAAGTCTATACTGTGGACTTTATATTATTTGTGAAAATCCCACAAGGAGTTTCCAGTTTTGTGTGCCATGCACTTTAGACTTTCAGCTAATGCTACATGGACATGACATCTTTGGCTGAGACAATGTACATATATATAAATTTATATAAACAGATTTATATAAATAGAAATTTGATCTCTATTTAATGGTATATGGCTACTATGATTAAAGCGTTATTCTGTTCTCTATGTTCATTTGACTTTAATCAATTTATTTTTACACAAGGTGCAAATGAGTGTCTTTTCAGTCTTTCAGTAAAAGCAAAATATAACAGGTGTTGCAGGTGTAATTCAAATCCCACATATTTTCACACTTCCGTAGTAGAATTAGCATTTAATACCAATAACGCTCTAAAAAAAAAGAGCATTCCAGAATTCCATATATCCGTGATTGGAAGTTCCTAGGTTGGCGATCGGCACTTTCCCCTTGTCATTCACGGTGACGCTGGGCAATACTGAGCTCATGTATGCATAAGAAGGTGTAAATGATTTCCTGAGTGTGTACTACACATGACCAGCAGTTATATAACGAGATGCAGGTCTTGTATGATAGAGGAGAGCTGGCTGGTGGGTGGGAATTGTCAGTCGACCAAACCGAGGAGAAAATAAGACAGAAAATTACCACAAGATGGGTTTTGTGCAAATATCTTCAGCAAGACTGGACAAAGCCCTGCTGTGCATTTCAATCACAGAAACACATAAAAATAAAGAATTTGTATGAGCAGGTAATAAAGTCGCGCCTGGATGCGTACATGTACAAGTGTGTGACATTAGAATTTTTATTGTTCGATCAGGATTTCCGCTTCAAATGAAAGTTTACCGAGTGGCTACAGAGTGTTTACCACTGTAATGGGAATTACATTGTTAAATTAACAAATGAAGTTTTCTCTCTTTATATATTTAGGCAGTTAAAGTCTGAGTTAGTTTATTCGTCTGTGTGGAGTGTGAGAAGGTTCTAACCTGTTGTAAAAAGGTCAGAGGTGGAATTAGGGATAGAGATTTATTACTTGTGTCTGGTTGGTTAGGGAAGAACCTTTTGGCCAGGAGGTAATAAAGCAGAGGTGATACTTAGGTTAAACTATTCAGCTGCAGAGATCATTCGGATATTGGTACGTTGTAAAACCCTTTGATCCACTCCTTACCCTCCCTTTCCCTGTTCAGGGCTGAAGGATAAAGAGTCGTGTAACACACAGTTTCTTCGGCGTTGGTCTAAGATGTTCTGTACATTTTAGAGTGATTCCCTCTGAGAGTAGAGAGTATTCCCCTGCAATAAAGAGAATATTCTTGTTTGACTAACGTTTCAATCTCTCTTTAAGGTGATTTACTCATTGATAGGTAAATTTCCATTACAGCACACACGCCGCGAAACAATTCATTACAACCCAAAGTCTTGAGTTTTTCACTTTGCATTCCAGATTAAGATGTAATGCGCAGTTGTAATAATACAGTTTGGGGATCAGTACATAACCCCTTTCCCATAACCTCTTTTGCAATCTCTGAATCTCCCACTCAGCTCTGCATTCCATATCTCTAACAGTGTTTCCCTTCACCATGGCAATCAGCAGCGATGTAGTCATGCTTTAGATAATAGGCCCGAAAATTAGTGGGTACGACGCGAGCATATTTAAAACCATCTGTTTTTCATTCTAGAGACATCCCCAAGGAACTGCAAGTGAAATGTTTTTCTTCTTCTATCTTCTTCTTCTTCTTCATCTTATTTCCACCCTGAATCGGTCAGGGGCTGATGCAGAGAGTGGGCTGAGATTGATACGCTTACAGCGGAGGAGCCGTGCGGCACGGCGCTACGGATCGATGGCGTAGGGAGGCAGATTTCGCCTCTCTCCTGTCTGTCACAGCTCAGCTGCTTTTAATTAAATGGCTCGTGGTAGCGGCAGAGTGTCAATGTGAATGGAGCGCGGCATGGCTGGGCTCTTTTTCTCTCCTCCTCCTCCTCTACACCATAGCCACCTCATCTTCCTGCCTTCCTTCATTAGCCTCAGCATGGCCCTGTGGCTGTTTTACGTCGAAGAACCAATGAGATTTGCGTCCACACTGTAATTCGCCACTTCTGGTTTTTAATCTTAATGTAAACCGCGAGACGATTTGCAGTCAGTTTCTGTAACCTCCCAGTTCAACAAAGCTTTTTGTTGGGATTGTTATGGGCTGTCATTTCTATTTGGTAGGCAAAGCAGCGACTTGCAACTCTTACGTAAAGTCTTTCTGTAGAACATTATTCAAAGTTGCTGAATTCAAAGTGCAAAGTATGATTCCTGATTTTAAAAAATGTTAACCGTTAGCTTGATGATTAAATAGGATTTCAACAATTTTCTTAAATAAAAGTAATGGCCCCTGGCCCCTGTTTTCATACAACCTAACTAAAGTTACCATTAGCGAGTGCCGTCATGACATCACTTTTAACGACATTCATCTGCTTGAAGGCGCTAAAAATCGAATCGGTTCCCATCCTCATATCGATTAGCAAGGATTGAATGAAATGTTATGCGCATTTCTTTACTGACAAGAGGTCTGATCCAAATACAAAAATTAGATTTCAATTCTTTTTTTTTTTTTAACAATTTTTTGTTGAGAGAGCTTAAATTGTTATTTTCAATAACTTCATAGTATATTATTACTATTACTATATACTAATAATTAATAATATAACTAATAATATATATATATATACTACTATTACTATTATTATTTATATTATTATTAGTAGTACTATTATGTTATTTTTGGTAACTTCATGCGGTAATGTACTGTATAGTACGATAATGTAAAATGTTGACTCCTGCACTGTTAAGTTCAAAAGTTTGAACAGTGTTTACACGAGTTTGTAGTGAAAGTTATGCTTACAGTATGCATACAGCTGATTTTATGCATGAATCTTATGCAATAAGCTGAAGAGGGTGTGGTGGCTCAACCGTTAAGGCTCTGGGCAGGTGATTAGACAGTGAGGGTTCAAGCTACTGTCATTGGGCCCTTGAGCAAGGCCCCTAACCTAACTTGTTTCAGGGGCACCGCTGGGATATGCAAAAATGACCCAATCTTCCCCAAAAATGACCCAGTTTATTCAGAAGACTAAATTGTCATGTGTGTACGTAATGCCTTACAAGTTGCTAGTGATTTCTTGCATATCAGTGTCTGAAGTTCGTGAACAGTGACTATACCATAATCTATTCCATTAACCTAAACCTGCACCTGTACCATCACCTATATCCTCATCTATACCTGCAGTTATACCACCATCAATAGCAGTATCTCTACAAGCATCTATACACAAGTATACCAGAATATACACCAGGACCTTTAATGGCCTAAACAAGAGCTAAACCGCTTTATGTTCAAATGCACGAAACAACCGTAATAAAACCACACACCCTTGACTGTTGATTCTTGTTGAGAAATAGGAACATGTCAACATGTTCAGGGGAGAGACACAGACGCTGCCTCATTCCAGCAGCAGAAAACACCAGCTCTGCAGACACTGAAGTGGTGGGGATGCAGAAATATTGATGTGCTAACTTCACCAGTGTCGGGTGTACCACGTTCAAGTCATTCATCATCAGGGTGGATGTTGTATAGCATATGTTGTAGGCATAAATGCTATTGCAATGTTTACAATAAACATAAATCTATTATATAGCTTAAAGACATGGCCCATACTGCACAACATATCCTCGTTCATAAGAACATTTGTATCATCAAATTGCATATGATCAACCCAATTTTATGATCATTTATCGCTAATCGATTCATTGCATAGCTGGAATCATGCCTTCCATCAATACCTGCATTTCCAAAGCATCCATACCACCATATATACCAGTATTTACACAAGCATCTATACCGCCTAAATGACACCAGGGGAGTGTGATACTGTTTAAAATAGTGTACAGATATTGTAAATGGGATAAAGTGACGAGCGGTGAGTGTTGCGGCAATAACGCAGCCGTGGTGAGGCAGTTGCAATGGACATTCTCCTTTATTTAGACATAAACAAAAGCAACACTTTCAAGAACTCAGATCACTTGTAGCAACATCAACAATGACAGACACAGACGAGAGTATGCGCACAGAATTATAGTCTGTGTCAATGATCCAAATGAGGATCAGCTGTGTGCGTGTGTGTGTACACTGCCAGATTGGTGGAAAATCCTCACACAATCTGATCCACGTCCGTCTTTCTTCCCGTGAGTACGTGGACGTAACAACAGTACAGCTCATTCATTACTAACTCGTAACTCATGATTGTTCAGTATCACAGAAATGGTATGCGAATAAATTGACCTTTCCGTGGACATCACAGACTGTCACTTTTCCAGCACTCCACATGACAAAATATCTCCCCAAGGCAAAGACCAGGCGAGCAGAGATCTCGCTTGAATCTTGAACTTGAATCACTTATTCGCAATCAGTGTAATAAATAACGGTCCACAATTTGATGAGTGTATTTAAAAGGGATAAAATTATGAAAACGACGGTCATGTATGAAATGCCCTATCCTTGGATTTCATACTGCAACCTTCTGAAGTCGATTTTGAAAATGAATAATTAACTTAATTTCAAGGGCCGAGCCATGACTTTTTTTTTACTTAAAAAATGTAATCCCTAATTCACTGTCTGCGCTAAACGACGAGGCCAAATGTATGCGGACACCTAAACCGTTCATCTAGGCAGATTTTTCACTGTTTTTTGGAATATGGCTGTGGAGAGCATTGATGAAGTCCTAATGTAAAGTCAAAAGGTCTGGTCAGTGTTTCGAATGGAGTTCAGTGGGGTTGAGGTCAAGGCTTTGTGCAGGACACTCAAGTTCTTCCACTTTGCAGCCTCAGTTAGTGGATTGACTACTCACGTCTATGCTTTGTTTAACAGGTTCTGGATCTGTGGACTTTAAGAGATATCCAGTGCATGTTGTACACTCTAGTTAGATTGTGGGAAAATTAATCAGGTGCTTGAAGTTCTCAGGGGTTTTTCTCATGAGAGACCTTTCGATACATCAATATGCATAATGAACTAGATTTGTAAAAAGCCAGGAGGTTTAATAAATCTGCCTTATTGGACATGGCTGCGTATCTAATAATGTCACATGCATCAGAGGACAAAGTTATCATGGCGTCCAATCAATAAAAGCAATCACGATAGTGTTTGTATTGTCATGTGTTGTGTTTTACTTTAAATGTCCAGCGCTTTTGAAAAATTGTGTCTTGCCACGTTTTTCCATCAACAGAATGACTACAAGGCTGTAGACATGTAAAACCCTCCATGTGTTTTAAGATGCTTTTTCCCCCCACTAACAATAATGAAATGCAAATTTGATTGGGATTTTTTTTTGTCTTCCTTTTGTTTTTTTAAAGCCTGGGCAACTAGAGAGGTGGTTCATCCAAATAAGAGATGTGTTTCCCCAGGCTAAGGCTTTATTGGCTGGTATAACATGGTTTATCTGGTGCTAAGCCTCTTTATGATGCTCAGTAAAACACATGGTCCCAATCTCCAGTGGAAGTTGGGACTATAGACATTATGCTTTTCTTTTTTAACTGGGATTTGCTTTGCTAATGTAATGTTATATCTGTTTGTTGTGCTTTTAAAAAATGAAAACGTTCACTGGTATGTTAATTCATTCATTATCTAGCGCTTATCCTGTTCAGGGTCGCGGGACCGCTGGAATCTATCCCAGATAACTTAGTGTGTGAGGCGGGGTACACCCTGGACAATCATTAGTTAATGGCAGGACTAACACTTAGAGACAGACAACCATTCACACACACATTCACTCCTATGGACAATTTAGAGTAGCTAGTTCACCTATGCCCAATCGTGTGTTTGGAGGTGGGAGGAAACCAGAGTACCCAGGGAAAACCCACGCAATCATGGAGGGGAACATGCAAACTACACACAGAAACACCCAGTAGCTGCTACCGTATGTGTTTTTGAAACCCCAACCATTTCCTGTGGCTTTTCTAAAGCGGAACAACTGAGCTCACGAAATGAGTGCATTAAGGAATTAAGTGAACCTCTGCTTCTGATGCCTGCGGATCTTCATTCCACTACAAAACGCAGCAACTAATCAACCCTACTTATTTCAAGTCATGAAAAGGACCGACACGAGCAGAACAGTTGTTGAGTAAACTGCAGCTGCAAACCAAAGAATATTGCTCCATCTTAAAGCTACTCTCTCTCTGTCTCTCTCTCTCTCTTTTCTTCTAGGTAAGCACTTTTCACTAAAAGCGGATAGTAGATTCTGATCTCGACTGGTGCCAATGAAGGTAGGCACGTCTGATTAAGGTGACGTATGGCAGCACTGAAGGCTTAATGCGTACAGGATAGATGTGTACACCTACCAGTACTGCTGACTCGGACGCTTTTATTTATGAGCTATAGCTACTCATGAAGAGCTGACCACAATCACATCGCCTGGCACTACTGAAAGCTACAGCTTTCCTTTAAGATAAACGCTTCCTCATCACAAAAACTGACTATTGTTCTTCAGCATTGCGGCTTTTCGCCGGCAGAGATTTTTGTGACAAGACGAGAAATGGGACGCTACTTGTTGTTTCAACTGCATTTTTCCGCATAAAACGAAAAAGCGAATTAAAAAGAACAAAACGGATGGGAAATCTTAACAGGAATTTCCAAAACCCTGGGGGGGGAAAAAAAACAACGTCCATACTTTTACACTTCGATTTGTTATCATCCGAGTAGTAACGATATGAGACGGTAGAAATTAATCCCAACTCATTTTTTAATTCCCATCTGTGCCTATGTCTTAGCGGTACAATTATTCTGCTGCATCCTGCCGCGTGATATCCACATCATTATCCATTTTGTAACTTGTCCAGAGTTGCTGCGCAAACAGATGGCACAGGATGCAGGAGGTGCCGCTATCTGGGTGCCACTTTTTTTTTTGTTGGTTTTGCTTTGAAAACGAACAAGAAGTTAGCTTCTGGTTTCGATTTTTTTTTATAGTTGTTGACTATCAGTATGTGTTTCATGGCAGCATATAATCAGACTTTCCAAATAGCGTTTAAAACATATTTCGGTCTATTAAGACGTAAGGATAGCACGGGATAAGCGAAGCCTGGGATTTTACCCGACTTTACTGACTTATCTCCCAGATGTGATGTCAAGGCTTTGCGTAACATTCGCTCTTCTTATGGTTTTCTTTCTGCTAATTGTACAGTTGTATGGTGTTTAGAGATTTGACCCAGCACCCAAAATACTGTCAAAACACTCCAACGCAGCCTCCGAGCTTTGTTAAGGATAAAAACGCAACCAGGAAACAAAACGTTGAAAAAAAAGATAAATGACTCCAAATTCTGGCCAAGTCACAGAGATGTTGAATATTATCAAAGGATCTCCACAGGCGAAATATGGTAGGCCATTTGTGGGGGAATTTTTTACTTTACAGATTACAAACATGATGGATTCTCATGGTATTAAGATCAGAGACAACCTCCGCGATGATTATAATTCACAAGCGGTCCCCAGATAATATTAATACTGTGCGAATAGGGCTTTACCCTGTATGTTCTTTGCATAGTTAACATTTGTAATTTGGTGGTCCTTATCCCCTTTGTGTCTGGCTCAACATAATTCATAACCTCCTAAATCAGGGCTGGTAACAAATCATACAACAGAACTTTATAAAATATACGTATCATAAATGACAAATCGGTATCGTGCCATCTTAAGTAAAAATGGTACACATTAACACCATGTTCTATGTTAGTAATTCACCTGAGCCGGAAGCACAGCGAGTGAACGTAAGAAAAACAATCTTCCTCAGAGAGGTAACGACCACGGAACAGAACACGGAAATTAGACACGTATTAAATTCAAGTGGATTAACAGCAGCGGAAAAAAAGTCTCCCATGGCTAAAATGAATGAACAGATGATGTTCATTTGGACGGCGAACATGCTCCTTTCTCATTAATGCATAGTTATTTTCCCTTTATGGATTTTCTGGAAGATGAAGTGGACTATAATTGGAGGGAAGAAAAAGGTGCATTAATTATGTAGGACAGCGTGATCTGTGTAGCGCCGCTTCATCTGGATAACAGATCCAGTGGCGGAAGAGTATCAGCTTTCTGTTACAGTGAGACCCTCCATCGTCTCTATTGCCACTGTCACATTAATCGCAAGACTGGATCATTCTTGTTAGCATCTATTAGGTCTTATTGTAGCGTTTCTCTTCATATCATCACACTGCAGAATACTCTTCTGATTGGTTAGGTGGTTCTGGCTGGAATTTCCCTCACAGGTTTATAGTAATGTACTCATTTTAATACGTAATTGTTGTTGCTAGTTGACAGGGACTCATGGGGTTGACGAGTTCGGGGCTGATACAGGGCTCAGGAGTGAGTTCGTGGCCAACACTGAACGCGTGAGCGGGCTCGGGGTCGATACCGGATTCTGGGGCGGGGTCTGGGCCGATACTGGGCTGAGGAAGGCGTTCGGGGCTGACATAAGGGAGTGACGGAAGTGTAGCGTATGCCTACTTTTTCTCTTTTCTTTGCTCCTCTGCGAGCGCGATTTCGTTTTTTGCGCACCCGCGAGGTGGTGCGCCAGCCAGCTGTCTTCGGCATACCAAGCGGGCTGACTGGCGTAGTAATAGGAGTGTCCGAAAAACTCGTCACTGTCATCAGAATCGAGCTCGGAATCCCCCTCGCTGCACCGCTGCATCCAACTTGGTCTGACAATCTGGGACTGTGAGCGTTGCGGGGCGTAGGCTCCATAGCACCAAGGAGCAGTCGACACAAAAGCGGGGATCATACTTTGGAGCTTTTATTTAAATAAATCAAAACAATAAACACGGTGAACACTCGCAGTCCGCGAGCAGCTATCATGAGTGTGAACTCGATATTGTCAGACACAGAGCCCTGGCTGAAACTATTGTCTATTTAACCTCTGTGTCTGATTGCAAAACCTTGCGCAGGTGTGTGTGGGTGTGTCTGTGTGCGTATGTGTGAGATCAGTGGTGACATGTGCAACACACAGACGGTTAACGCCCTCTTCGGCTCCTCTACGACCTGGCCAAAGTCCTTGGGCGTGACACTGTGGTATAAGTGATCAAAAATAAATAAATCGCACCAGCCCGTCATTGATTTCCAATAACAGCATGTCCTGCTGTGTTTTATTCCTTACTTCAGCACGACTCAGACCTCATCTTTGTGTATGAGTCAAATACACCTTTTAAGTAACAGCCATGAGACTGCTGAAAGTAATATGCAGCATTTGAGTGAATTGAACTGTGTGCGTATGCAGACTGCACTCGTTTCACACGTCCAACATTGTAGACTGCAGCAAACTTCTAACACGTTTAAGGAGCAATAAAATGTGTAATACTCAGTGTGCGCGATCGTACTGTACCCTTGAGCCCTCTTGGCGCCAAATGATCGCAGCCGTAAAACGGTCATTAAAGAAGACAGTGGCCCCTCAGTGTAATGCAGCAGTAAATACTGTTAAATTACGAGTCAAATTACAGAAGCCTTAACTATTCAATGTTCTTGCACTTTATAGCGATTTTGGACATTGCTGTTTTCCATTAGACCTTTTTAAGACGTGATCTTTAAATAAAGAACTCGTAATGAAGTAGTGTACAATAGACCGATGCTTTGTTGGAGAACTCCAGAGTTAAGATCTGATTTACTGGCTGTAATGTAATGGGCCTTTCAATCTTACGCATCAGAGCTGTAAGGCAAAGCAGTCCGTACTGTGCTTTTTAACGTCTCTAAAAACCACAAAACAAGCGCAGGATATCGGATCGGAGATCCTGATAGAAAGAACATTCATTAAGCTTGTCAGTGTGAGAAGCCTGAAGCAGCGTTAAAGCACCCGTCAGTCAACAGTCAAAAGTTTGCTTCCATCTGCAATGCTTTTAATGAAGGGTGTTTTCTAACTACACATCCTTCGTAGCTGTCCTTTTCTTTTTTTTTTTTAAAGGCATAGGCAGTGGAAGGAAGTTTTAAGAAAAAAAAACACGTCAATCACGCCACGCTCGAAAGACACTGGGTAAAATACCCTTGAGGAGGTTGTCATGTGACTTTATATAAAAAAAGAAAAAAAAATTTACAGGCAGCTGCTAACAAAAGGTATTGAGAGTCCGCTCAGGCTGAGTGAGTGGGAGATCATGGCCCCTGTTGCGTGTCAGAGAAAGGGCACGTGAATGTTCCGGACCTTTGCTGATTTCCAAATGGCAGTCATGACCTTTACGCCATGTTAAAACAAACAAGCGAAGGGGTAATAGGATGGGTTGAAATGAGGATGGAACTCTGACATTACACGCCATGTGTTTTAGGAACAGATGGCTGATATGGATGTCTACATACCATGTCAGTTCCCATGTAAAGGAGACAGGTTTTTGATCAAGGATCCCAATCGAACATGAGCCCGGCTACAAAAAGCCTACAAATAGAAATGTCTTTGTTTTGACAGAAGTAGGTTTCTTACTGCATTGGGATTTTGAGACTGACAATCGTTATAGGTAGGACCCTTGAGATGTCTAATTTTTCTTTTCTGTAGACCTGTCAGACCATTTCAAATATAGGTGTATTTTTCCTGAATCGCAATGGTCTCTTGCGGAGTTATTTGACTGGGAACTATTCAGTACAATAGATTTATCTCATTAAGGTCAATGGATGTCAATATGAAAAACGGAAATGCAACAGTTTGAGTTGAGTTCAGTTAAAAATAGTTAATTGTTAGTATTATGATTAGTGTAGTACAATTAGTGGGACAACTCACAAAGGGAATTGATTAATACTGGGTGACTGCACTTGGAACCAATGTTCCCTCTAATTTTTCATGTGTCTGGGCATACACACGAGCTTCCTGAGCACACTGAGGAACACTGTGAGCAACATCAGATGTGCACGCTGTTTCGCCATGATAAGGGTTTAGCATTAGCGTTAACTGCACGGCGCGTATAGGCAGGGCACATAAGCAAGCACTGTCAAGGCTATGACTGGCTGCGTAGCGTAAGTGAACCTTATCGTATCATTGGCTGGACACCTGTCACTCACTGAGTTGCAATGCAAAATGGTACAGAAAACAATATTATTGGTCAAATTAATTAGATTAGATTAGGTCCAATATTAGATATTATTTAATACGTTTATATTCAATTTTATTTGATGCGCTGCATAGATTTTCTTGTGCGCTGAGGATGTGCGAGCATTGCGCAAGCGCGCAGCTTAGAGGGAACATTGCTTGGAACACGGTTGCCAATAGACCTGCGTCACGGACTCTACCAGCTAATTAATCAGTCTTTTTTTCACCCATTCTGTCCAAAAAAATCCTCCTTTAGGAACGATAGGCAATTCCCTGGCAGTGCCATCTTCTCCTTAAACAGCATTCATAGCGCCCTGACAGCTGTGTAACGATTCATTACTGTTCACTGCACATTACTTTTGCCAGTAATGAGATTGCTTTAAGCGAAAAGAGGAGCAGGTTCGCTCCGAGCGAATTTCCATTCGCACTCTTCTCTCCACATACTAGTGCACCTGAGTTTGATCAGACTATCTATGTAGATACAATCAGGAATCGTACGAAGTTGGGATTTTTTTTTCTACCTTTGATATAAGAGTCCTTAAGGATCAGTTATCATATCATGTAGTTCTCTAGACTTTCTCCACCGAATGGCTGTGACCAGTCGTGCTCCCGCTCATGCAGCATCCATCTAATCTTAATTCACTAGGCGAGAAATAAAACACAACGAGGTTTGCTGGATATAAGGGACATCATGGTGGTTGGGGACATACATGAAGTGAAGCTGGTGCTATTTAAAGTGTTCTGTTTAACTGGTAGATCACAGCAGATTGAGAAGCGATTGATTGAGTTGGATTTATTCAGAAATCATTAGTTTGAGCGTTTATACACGAAACATGGTATTCCTGATGAATATAGGAAATAATCGGTCACAATCTACTCCTGCTTCTGAGTGTGTTCATTTAAACACAAGTGCGATAATTAAAGTAAATCTTGACTGTCAACTTTACTTTACGATTAAATGTACCGTATTTTCCGGTGTATAAGGCGACCTAAGTATAAGACGACCCCCCTATTTTTCGGGTGAAAAATTGGGT
>JAOUQX010000041.1:5882551-5900459 GCA_028566295.1 Liobagrus marginatus | reverse complement strand
GCCTCACACACTAAGTTAGCTGGGATAGACTCCAGCGCCCCCACGACCCTGAACAGGATAAACGCTAGACAATGAATGAATTAATGAATTCAATTTACATATTAGCATTTAGTTAGCTTTATTCTAAGTAGGGTTGTGGTGGAATGCTGGGAATTAGGTGAGAATTCCCTGTGGAAGAGATGTTACTCACTCATGACACATTCACACTTTTATCCACAATTAAGGCTCTATCACACTATAGAAGTTTTTAAATCCTAACCGATTATGAAATGTGGTTGCAGCGCACACACACATAGCAAGAATCTTCGCAGATTTTCTTCCCTCATATTAAACATGGACACACGACAAGGTTTAACAATCACGCTGCATCACACACTACAAGATGTTACTAAGAGTATGGTGCCAGAGGGAGCGTATCACGTGATCTAAAGAGGACATGCAAAAAGCAGATTTAAAAATAGATACTGTCTGTAGCAACGCATCCATCCAAGTGTCCATACTACAAAAAAAAAAAAAAGCAAAAGATTTAATGAGTGAACGGTTGTAGGGAAGAGGTCAACATATATTGCAGTTTCTTCAGTTTCCATGCGTCAGGTTTCACGGTCGACGTTTCAAAATATGCGCCACTTCCATATCTTTGTAGAGGGAAATACTGACGTAATCATAGCCGTCATCATCCCAATTTAAAATCCTAAATATGTTTTGTGATCGGGTAGGCCTTTGGGAGGCACATATTTCGATCTGTTTACGCCTCGCATTACACGATAATCCACGCCGAACGCCAGGAACACTCGAGGTCCTCTTGAATTGCGGGAGGGCATAATCAGGGATAAATCGGCCTAAAACTCATGTAGTGTGATCCCGGCTTTAGAGACAATTTTATCTTAGCTAATCCCCCATGTTTTGAGAAACCAGATATCTCAGAGGAAACCAGAGGAATCAGAGCAAACCCATGCGAAGGAAGTTATTTTTAGACCGCGGCTACAACGCAAACACAGTGGTCAAGCGATATCATGTCTACTACCACTTTTTCACCGGGGGTGGTGTTGACGCCAGAGTCGGTGCTCAGCCAAGGCAGGTACTCAGCCAAAACTGTCTGATTGCACTGGCAGGGAGCAGAACTCGCTCCGTCACCATCATGTGATCAAAATCATTTATTATCTAATGTTATTTGCCGATGTATCTTTTTTTTAATCCACGTCATATTTTTTGAGATTTTCTTTTTCAGCTATTATCCTCTTGCGCGGGTAATCTGTTAAACCAGCTCCCCTGCAATCTCCACATATATGTGATTTCTTTCCTGACACTTGTCTTACATTTCCCTTGTCGTTACCTGTTGTATACTTTTGTGTTTTATGTAGCACCATGGTCCAGGTGGAATGTCGTTTTATCTTACTCTGTACAGCACCCAGCTATATGATCATTTAAACTATGCAACCCCATACGCTACGTGCTGTTTGGGAAATGTAAACGACCTTGCCAAAAATGGTGCATTTAATTAATTGTATTCATGCTCTGAGCATGAGCTCGTTTTCGCTACATCATCCCAATGATAATTTTGGCCTGAATCCAACTGACAAACCTCATGAGCACGTTTCGTTGCCATCGTGCGCTCCGGTTCTAAGCCTTGACAGCTAGATAGGATACAAGCAATTAGCACAGATCTCCTCTCACCTCCCTAGCCTCTGTGCCTCGATGTCCACAGTCGCTAATTACTTCCACGGCTTAGATTCAGTCATCTGAGAGCTTATTTCATAACTGCCTTAAAGAAGTCTAAATTGATTTCTCATTTCTCAAGAGTGGGCGCTATGATAGGATGTACACCTGACCTCACCCTCGCTCACTTTGTTGACATCTGTGTGGCAGCGCCTTAGGGAGGGAAATCTAAACTGTTTTAAAGATTCAGTGGTAGAACAAGAGCCTCAGGAGTGCTCAGGTCTGTCAGCAGTCTACTGTCCCAGCACTAATTTGGCAAGCAGTCACACCAGTGCAGTTAAAACAGAGCTGTTAGGGTTGTGGCCATAGTCACGGGGAATGATTTCTACCGACAACCCCAAAGGCCACCTGTTTTTCTCAGCTGAAGCCCACTGGCTCCAGGGTTCTGATTGAACAGCCTGTCAGAGCGTGCCATCGATTGGAAGGAAAATGAACGGGCCTCATGCTGCCAGAGGGAGGACAGTTTGAAAAACAGGAACACAGGGATGACAGGAAGGAGCAACAAACTCCACTGTCTCTTGAGGATATAAGACAATGAGAAATGAGAGTGAGGCAATGGCAGTGTTTGCGAGGACATTTTTTCTTGTTATAATTCAAAAGAAAGAACATATTTATCTTGACTCATTTGGAGTTTAGTCGCCATCGGGCATCATTGCCTTACTGAAGTTGTCATTCTTGCATCAGAAACTCAAAGTTCAAAGTTCAAGTTCAAAGTTCAAAGTTCAAAGTTTATTGGTCACATGTACATTATACGTGGTACAACATACAGTGAAATGCTTTGGCGACTAACCGAAAGTTTGCTATAGGTGTGGTGGGGAAGGGGGGAAACTAGGCTAATTACTGAAACAGTAACAGGCCACAAGCCATACACTGGTCTTTTCATATACCCATTTAGCTTTATTGATGGTGCTGGGTCATGATGTTAACTGATGCTAGATTTTTTTAACAAGGAGGAGGTGCCCTGTGCACTCGGTTCTTGCTGGCAGTGTGTTGGAATGTAGTCTCTGTGGAGGTGAAAAGTTGAGGTGGGATAATCAGCGGATTAAGGAGCTCGATTTCAGGCATCGGAACAGTGTCGGCCCAGGTTTCGCTACTTACCTACTAGCCTGAGATGAATCAAAAGGAAGGCTGATTCATTTTCTTTGCCGGCATGCCGCCGATGAATAAGAGGAGTCTACAGAACAATGCATTATGTTTGGTCATCGTAATGAGGTGATTGGCAAGAGATACGGCATGAAAAGCTTCAGCCAATACAATGATGCCTAACTTTATATCATTTCTATTCAGTAACTATAGTTGCTCTGTTATTATATAATATTACAGAATATTATTATCAGCTCTGCAGTTATAAACCGCTTGCTGGCAGTCATAATTAAACTGTTTTAAAGATGCAGAATAGTCAATTGGGAAAACTCTGTTGGATTGTGGATGTTCATCTCCTAAACTGCATGTTAAGCAAAGGAAATCCTATTAGAGGGCGTTTTTGTATGTTATTTCTTTACGAATCTTTTGTCTCTATATATGTTTGAACAGCATGAATGATCACGTTCTAATACTCAAAACCGTAAACATTATTTGTAAACAAAAATGTCAGTGCTGTTGTTGTTGTTGCAATTTTATTTCTGTAGCGGTTTTAACAATAGAAAAATTGTCCCAAAGCAGCTTCACGCAAAATAGAAAATTTACATTAAAGAATAAAAAAAAAAGGATAAATAAAATACTGAAATGAAAAATATCCCAATGAGCAAGCCTGTGGCGAAGGTGGCAAAATAAATAAATAAATAAATAATAAAGAAATAAATATTCCCAAAAGTAATGGCTAGTATAACATACGGCTCTGGGTGAGCTGGATGAGAACCCGGTCCTCATAGGAGTGACGACCCAATCGCAGGCTTTGCAGTAAATAAGGCTTTTATTGACATCAACATAAACCGGATCACACATCCACGTTACCTTCAAGTGACGAACTACACTTGAGCTAGACGCAGTGCGTCCTTTTAAAGAGGCATGAGGCCCTTAACTTAAATCACTGACAGGTGCGCGTGCTTAGAACTGAGGCATGATAATTAACACAATGTGTGCCGGGTTACCGTGGGCGTGACTGTGGCTAATGTGCGTGCGTGCACACAGTGAAACAACCAAACAGTGAAACTTCCAAACGTGAGTGCACAGACATGTTAACCGCCAACATAAACATAAACACAACCCCAGTAGCGTCTGTGCATGTTACAGCTAGGAAGAAGCCTTGAGAGGAACCAGACTCCTGTCCTGATCTGGGTGACAGCAGAGTGTGTGGTTATAGATGATCTCCTGTCAAAATAAGTTTATATCCAGTAGAATAATGGCCTGGAGCTTTTGAGCAGTCCATAGATCAGCACAATTCTAAATCGATTGATTACAGGTTCAGCACTAAAATGTTAAAATGTTATTGACCAGGTTCAGCTGTTCATCACGTTAAATCATGATATTTGATATTAATATTCTATTTATATGTTGAACAGACATCAATATAATTTATTCGCTTTTCGGGACAGACTGTGAGGGTGCCAAACAAACTAAGGACTTGTATGATTCTTTGAAGCTGGTGGGTCTTAAAGGTGATGTCAGCCATTATGTGTTCATTAATAGAGACTCGAGTAAATCGTTCTGGACAAGGGCGTCTACCAAATGCGTTTGTAAACATCCATCCAGCCAACCCATTTCTTTATCGCTTATTCATCACAGGGTAGTGGGAAACCTAGAGGTTATTTGAGAGGCCTCAGGGCACAGAGTGCCAACCTATTGCATGGCAAAATCACACATCTACACCTAAATACATGCATCAAACAATTTACAGAGCCAAGCAGCAGAACAGACACGTTATTGGACTCGGTGGGCAACATCCAAGCACACCGGGCAGAGGTGGGAACTGAACCGGCAAACCTGGGGCCTCGAGTTCGGTTTACGTAATTGCGTTATTGTAATTGATGTACCGTACGCCCCCATTGCCAATAGCTCATTATAAACTCCTGTACATGTTCCAGAGCTCATTGCACTAAACAGAGATGAATATGGATACGCACATGCTCAAGCATACCTGAAGAAACTGTACTGAATTTAGCATTCAGCGCATACTCTTTTTGCTCCCTCATTTGACTGCGGAAGAAATTTGGAGGAGGAAGCGAGCTCTCTGCAGGCTCTCAAGCTGTAATGGCATGAGAGCACATTACATTAATCTGACTAATGATCTATCGCATTGAATAAATAAATCTACAAGAGCAATAATGTACTTTAATAAGAAAAGCTAAAGGCCATTTAGATGAAAAATCACCTCTCAGAAGTCTTAAATCAAAGAATAAATCAGACTTTGCTCAATTTGGTGACAAAGCGAGCCATCTGAGGCCATTTGATTTTAATAATCGATCACTTGAATATACTTCCTGAGAGGTGTTCTCCGGATAATAAAAGAGTAATCACACAGTAATGGTTTGCGCAAAGTCAATAATGTGCATGTGCGCAAAGAATGATTTTTATGAACTGTTCGAGGCAATTCTGTTCAGTTTAAGTGAGTTTGGCGCTTGATTTTGAAAATTTGATCCATTTACGGAGCTGAAGATCAGGAAACACTTCCCGTGATCAACAACTAACCAACGAACTCCAGTCTGGACTTTTGATTAGACATACCTATATATAGTACTTTTAAATCAGAAATTTCAATTAATTAATTAAATTGACTTTCTGGACCGCTTTAAAACCAACCTTTCCATTTTAAAGTTGCATGTAAATGTTTTTACGTAAATATTTTGTATGTGAAACCAGACAAAGTATCCGTTTGGGCCAGCGGCTATACACTTTTGGTACATTTCTGACAGATTTTACACTGTTTTCAAGTTTGCAAAAAAAAAAAAAAAAAAGCTTCGTAGCATTAATACCAAACAAACCTTAAGCAAATATTTAATGACGGCCATAAAACAGAAACGCAGAGCTGAAAACAACGATATTTTAGTTTAGCATTGAGCAAAAACTTCCATTTATTGTAGCTAAGCTAACACAGACACAGACTGGACCTTTACAGGGACATTTTCTTTGTCCTGATTGAAAAGCTAGTCTTATTGGAGTTGGGTTATGGATCTGTTTTGGTTTTTTAAGCCATATATTAAACACATTTGCTCACGCCAAGAATATGAGTTTTGCCTTTCAAGGGAACTTGAGGCTGCGTCCGAACAACACCGTGAGGAACGCTTCAGTCAACGTACACGTGCTAATATTATAATACTAGGCCACTATGTTATAGGTGGTGTCTCACACGTGTCATGTGACAGCCATGAACCGGAAGCTATAAAGGTTAGCCGGAACAAAACACGGGCTAGCTTTTCTCTTTCTGCTAGTGCTTTCTGGTCGAAAGATTTCAACCGCGTAAGTATAGTAAAGAAAGTGGTAAAAAAAAGAGAAGTTCTCTGTAAGGTGAGTATAAAAAAAAAAGAAAACAGGAGAATGTCTCGCGGCAAAAAAACAAACAAACAAACAAACGACAAATAAAACACTTCAAAAATGGAGAAATTTCTCAAAGAAATAAAATGGCGGCACAATATAAATCGTGTGTGCCTTTGTGCCCGCGGTTTATTTCAGGCAGCGACACACACACACACGGTATATGCGTAGGGTGTCTGGGAGTGGAGCACGCTAGGCAGGCTCTCGAGGGAGCCGGCTGTGATCACTCCGAGGCTATGCTTCTTCATATGCTCCGCTCCTGGCTGGTTATGTTTCACCAGGAGACAGAGCAGATACGCTCGGGTTTCGGGTCCCGTGGCTGCTGAGGAAGCTCAGCTTGTCCGATTGTGGGGCTTGCAGTTGGAGCTAGCGAAGATGTGCCTTTCTCAGCCCTGAGCCGTTAGTTTCCAGGCATCACTCCAGGTAACAGAAGTCCGCTCTGCTGCCTCTTCCGCCCCGGATGACGGCCCAATACTTGAGCTATCTAGCTCAGAACAGTTGGATGTGCTCAGCATTCATGTGAGTGATCAGGGTTAGCCGCCAGCTCAGCAGCCCTTCGAGGAGCTGTTCAAGGTTGTGACCAAAGCTTAGGTTAGGCTAAAGATTGACTAGCCAGCCGAGGTCACAGCCTCAACGTATGGGACTGTTTATTTTAACCGGTGGGTTTAGGAGTAATTCCCTATTATGGGACTTAAGGAGAACATGCAGGAGGTGTGTGAGGCTCTTATGTTCTGAGCTTTTGAGTGTGCCTTTTTAAGGTCACAACGCCATACGCATGCCCGGCAAAACCTGGGTTTTGGTTCAGATGTCCAAATTTAGATCCTATTTATCACATACATTCAGTGAAAGGTTATTATTATGTATATCCCAGCATATGAATTTGGATGCTGGGGTCAGAACACAGAGTCAGGCAGAACAAATGGCACCCCTGGAGCAAGTGAGGTTAAGGGCCTTGCTCAAGGACCCAATGATGGTAGCTTGCCTGTTGTGAGGCTTGAACCCCTAACCCTCTGATCATTGACCCAGAGCGTTATACCATTGAGCCACCACCACCATTCCCTACATAGCCTCCTAGTCACATAGGCTTCCTTAAGGTTACGCGGTGTCTCGGTCCCTATCTCAGGGAACCAGGTTACATGCGTAACTTTTAGACGATCTCTTTACTTCAGTTGGGTGTTTCCCAAACTGTCGTGAAGACAGACACGAAGAAAAATTAACAGGACCCCAATCATTAACCACTCTATGTTATATTAGCTATTAGTTTTTTTTTAAACAGTACATATACCGTAGGTAATGCATGGAGCCATAGCTCAGAGGTTAATGTGTTGGAATGCTGAACGAAAGATTGTGGGTTCAGTTTCCAGCACGAGCAAACTGCCTGTGCTGGGACCCAGAGTAAGGCCCTTAACTCTCAACTGCTCAGTTGGATAAATAAGATACATGAAAGATGCTCCAAATAAGTTCATCTGCCTTTAAGTGCCTGTAATGTAAATGTAATTTATGTATGCTGGGATAGAGCCTGGTATAAAGCAGCAGCATTCAGTATTTATGTGAGATTTTTTTACATACCCAATATAAGCAGCAAACTCTACATGCTCGCCTGTGATGACCAACTGGAAGATTTAAAATCGACATTCACTAGATGGGGTGTCCGAGCTAAAACATACTATAAAGTATTTACCGAGTTTATGCACAGCGACGTTAAGCGCGCTGCCAAGCGTTGTATTTGGAAGCTATGCTTGTGACTGCTGATGCGTTGTGACAACTTTCACTCAAACTAAAACTTTGTCATTCAAACACTTACAAGATGGAAAGGGGGACAAAAATCTGAATAGTACACAATATGCAAAACTCACTGAAATAGCCTGTATTCATATAAACAAGGATTGATAAATAGCATACAAAATCCATCCGTTTCCTATAGACATTTATTCTGAAATATTTTCCATATAATATAATAGAATAGAATTCCAAATATTCTGAAATCATTCACTAAAACAAAAGATTTGCAACTTGCAACCGCAGTTGTAAATGAAGTGACTCCTACTTTGGGATTACAAGTTCAAGTTCAAAGTTTATTTGTCACATGTACATCATACATAGTAAAACATACAGTGAAATGCTTTGACGCCTGACCGAAAGTTTGCTGTAAATTAGGGGTTAGGGAGAGAAAAAAAAAAAAGTGTACAGGGAGGCTGGTTGCATATAAATAATATTAACAATAAGTACAGTAATTACAAATGTACATCTATATGCAATATGTATATGTGCAATAATATAATATATACAGTGTACATATACATTCTATGCAATTTTGTGCATATTACTAGAATAAGGAATATTTTTCTTATGCAAATTTACATATATATTAAAAATATTCTCATTAACCGAGTTAGTACGTAAGCCTTAATGCTACAAGCGATGTTCATCCAGTTTCAACTAGGATTTGTGTAGTTACTCTACTCATAGTTTCAGCCCCAAACGGCAGTCCGACAAACAGTTGACTAAATCTGATGCGTAATAGCAACGGAAGCTGGAAATGGTTTTAGAATGTCTAAAAAAAAAAACTATTTCCAGAACTAATCATGTTTACAATGTAATCAGCTTGTTATCTATTTAGGTATTTTTAGATCATTTTTAGACGTGTAGGTGGTTGTATTTCTGCCTGTTTAATATTGAAAAAAAAAAATTATTTGTAGGGACTTCGACTTCGACCATCCATGAACAAGATGCTGAACAAAACGCATTGCGAGTTGGTCGCCTTCCATTTCATATCATTCACTAACAAAAGCTGGCAAAAGTCAAAGGGGCTTTAACAGACTACTGTGTCCAACTCGTCATGGTGTAGAATGTCTGTAAATTCTTTGACTCTTTTCTCAGTCTAAACATTTAATATCACGCCTGATAGTGCTGCTAGATGCTCTAATACAGTCCTGCCTTTGTGTGTCGGGTCTGTTCGATTTGAAATGTTAGTCGTCAAAAGGGCCTGCGATTTGCTCATTAAAAAGCCTATGATACAGCATTAATGTAACAGCTATAATTGACAGTAATTATTGAGCTAATTTCTTCCTTTTTCCTGTTAGTTCAAACGCAAAGTTGTGCTGTGCAGCAGCGCTGTTGGAACTCATTTATCATTCTCTTCAGCTGCATTGCACTTGCCGCTTGTGTCATCTGTCCAAACAATCTGTTGGTAAATAGAGAAAACAGATGTTCTAAATATTTCAAAGTGGACAGTAAGTCCCAAGGAAAACCGCAGTACTGGTAAATAAGCAGCCTCATTGATTTTCACACTTCTTTTTTTTTTTTTTTTTTTCGTCCCACAATTTTTCATACTGCTCATAACATAGTGGCAAAACAGACTATGTAAAAAAATGCTATTTAAATGTAATGTGGAGCAGTTTAATATTCTAACGGCTTTTCTTTTTTTTGGTTGTTTAAAAGTTCTTCCAGCTAGTCTGTTAGGATTTCACACTGTGACGTGCCGCTATATTACCAGTTCTGCCTCAGTGCCGCTGAGTTTGATCCTCTTTATAAGGTTATTGAAGCAAATCAATACCGAATGAAGTAGAATAATCAACTACAGCTTTAGAAAAAGAGAATAAGGGTTGGGCCTGTGATTCTACTCCAAGCCAAAGAGGCAGGAGACTAGGCATGATCAGATCTGCAAGCGAGAATATCAGTTTATTAGATCTGCCACACTCAAGCATTCGTCACGTTTCAGTGTTATGAATGATGCCTTTTTTCATTGAAATGAAATGGCTAGTCTTTGATGCTGAAGAACTGAATCTGCATCTGATTAAACTGCATTATTTACACTGAAACTTTAGACTTGGGTTTGGTGTCATCCCTGTTATCGTAGGATACTAAAGGTTTGCTATAGATATAGCAAGTTATATGGTGGTGTTGATACACACCAGCGAATGCAGCAGGCGCAGCTGAAGCAGGCTTTAATAAATACAGTGAGAGACTGGAAAACAGGCAAAGGTTAGCAATCAGCTAACAAAATAGTAAAAGCCGAGGAAAGAGGACAAAACTATGGCTTAAGAAAAAAAAAGAAAAAAAAAAAAAAGCGCTTGAGATCGCAAGGATTCAACATTTACACTTGTCGCTGATAATGTGCCACAAAAATGTATAAATCCATGAACAAATCAAAAATGGAAACAGGACAAGCGGAATTAATCAGGACACAATCGGGGCACGACTTAAAACGACAGTGTGGAGACCCTGATACTTTTACATGAGAAAAGATTTCGTTATTTATCTTTTTGTGTTTAGTTAAGCTCTAGACCCACCAGGGGTCTCACGATAAATCCTTCAGCACTCACAAACAAACCTGGTTAGGGAATGATCTGGTTAGAGAAATACAACATTCATTCTGAAATAATGCCAGAAGTACACTTCACAAATAATACACTTCATCTCTTCACCTGCTTCATTCACTGACTTGGGCTCATGCCCAATCCAGTCTTTAAAACACACTTCATTACTTCTTCATTAGTTTAAGCCTTGTTTTGTTTAAAAAAACAAAAGAATCCTCTCTTAAAAGTCGTTTGCTATAAATCAGGCTGATTATGTTTCTTTCACCGTAACGTAAATTTACGTTGGGTAAGTCACAGCCCACCATTTGAAAACCACCTTTACAGACTACAAAGGCTGGAAGCTTCCGAGAGTATTAAAGTTAAAGTTCAGTTTATTGGTCACATGCACATCATACAGTGAAATTCTTTTATTATGCATATCCCAGCATACAAATTTGAAGGCTGGGGTCAGAGCGCAGGGTCAGCCAGGACGAACGGTGCCCCTGGAGCAGGTGAGGTTAAGGGCCTTGCTCAAGGACCCAATGACGGTGGCTTGCCTGTTGCGGGGCTTGAACCCCCGACCTTCTGATCACTGACCCAGAGCCTTATACCATTGAGCCACCACCACCCCCCTTATTAGTTTAAGGAAGGCTGTACATTTCCAAAATGTAGCTATTCATTTTGTGAGTTTATTTAAAAATCTAATCATTAGCCAAAAATGAGGTCAGACAGTTTGCCATATTAGATATCAATGTATCAGAAATGAGGCGTGGATGTAGTCCACATGATTAAGCACTGCGTTGTGTGTAAACAAAGATCATTGGGGAAGTGGAAGGGGAAGTGAGTGGGGTTCGATTCCCAGCACCACCAAGTTACTACTGCTGGGCCCCTGAGCAAGGCCCTTAACCCTTAACTGCTTAGTTCAATAAATATAAGTCACTCTTGATAAGAACGTCTGCCAAATGATGTAAATGCAATACTAACTATGCTCTTATTTTTCTTGGGGTTTAATTGTGTGATGGCAGGTGAGCCATCTGTATACAGAATCCCAAAAGACTATTCATTTACATATATTTTATGTCATGGATAATAAAGTGATGTCTTCATCCAAATGACTGCCATTTAGTCTGCAGTGAGATTTGACCGGTTTATTTTCATCTTACATATATTTTCTCTCATATGTGTGCGCACTCTCAAAAACGTGAATTAAGCATGAGCTGTGATGTTCAAATTATGAACCAAATGCAAATTTACTCCGATAACTGGGCTTTTTGTTGCCATGGCAACCTTTCAGGTCACGGATTTTGCTTGCTGTAGGTGGACCTGTTGATCTCGGGGTCCTGCTGCTTTAATGTCAAGGATTACCATCTGTCTGAAGGAAATGGGGTTTTCGCGTCTGTTTGGTACTCGGAGAATGTTTTAATTAGTTTGGCTGTTTATTATGTTTTGGTGTTTAGTATTCCACTTTGTAAGAACAGTTGCGCAACACCTTAACATGTCAGAAGTGTCGATGTAAAAAAAAAAAAACAACAACAACAGATGATTCTTAACATTATTTACATGCGGAGAGTCATTGGTGCATTCAAGTGTGAAATCCCCTCATGATATTGTAAACCACTTGGAAAACAATGGAAACAATGGAAAAACGATGATCGTTAGCTTTGGTGCGATTGACTCAACCCAATTCGGGCAATTACGCAGAGGGAGCTGTAGGGCAACTGGAAGCTCCTGACAGTTTTGCTAGAAGATGCTGAGATGCTATTCGATCCAGCCACCAGTTGGGAGCTCTGCCACTGCGATGTATAGCCTCGGCCAACTCGCAGTTTTTCTTCCTTCCTCCTGGCAGCACCCTGCAGAGATGGTAATTGCACTGAGCATGCTGAGGAAAGACAGCCTCATTTTTAAAAGTGATGGACTCCAGCTACTTACCAGCCTCATTGTCATTTGCCTCCCTTGACGCCACCATTTATGATATTGCAAGTGGATGCAAGTGGGCATCAACTGCTGCCATGCCATGTGAACCTCTAAGGGCATTTTAGACAGTGGTTGGAGCTAGAGCTCTGCCATCAAACCATAAGTTCCAGAAAATGCTATTGGTGTTATTGGGTTATTGTTGTATCACTCATATTGTCATTGTATCTTTTAAAATGACTCAATTGTTTTGCCATTATTTCTTATTAATCAAGTGGGTTTTTATTGTCATTCCACCATCTAGCTTGTATCCACTGGAACACAATGACCGTTCTCCAGGGCCAGGGTTTCACACGCAACACGAATCAGAACAATGAATACACAGAACTATTGTGACAGTCTTCCAGTGTGTGGGGAGGTAATCCTTTTTATGATTATTATTTGTCACATAAGCATTGCTGCACAGTGATATTGTTTTCTTTGCTTACCCCAGCTAGGAGTCAGAGGGTGGGTTAAGCCATGAAACAGAACCCCTGGCGCAAGGGAGGTTAAGGGCATTGACAGTGGCAGCAATGGTGCTTGAACCCTGATCCTCCCATCAACAAACTGGAGCCTTATAATTAGAGCTACCACTGCGCCAATAGTTAGAGAGGTGGCTCTCTGGTTTACTGATTAGCAGGTTGGGTGTTTAAGTCCGAGCACCAGCACGCTTCTTCTGCTCAGTCCTAGAGTACGACCCTTAACCTTCTCTGCTACTGCGCTGTTGTATCATGACCCTATGCTTCAACCCAAATAGTTTCTATTTTTATGACCACTCCATTATGTTAGTGTTTCTTTTATAGTAACAGTTAACTCGAACAGTTGAGTTGCAGACTCAAATCGTGTGAGTCTTTGTCTAAGGGCACATATTCTATGTGTGTGGAAGGATGCATTGTATTATGACTGGACGGCCGTTTTAAATGAATTATTATTCCTTATTTATCACTTACCTCATACAGGTTCTGGACCTTATAGAATTTCTTTTTCACTTCATTCAGTGAGCCAATTCAATATCAAGGCTCTCTGTAGGGCATTTGTGTTTATTTCCCCCCCTTTTGTTTTTTTGATGAGCTGGTCCGCACACTGTGACTCACTCCTCTGACAGAAATTTGATCTTCCGGCTGCTCCCTTGGACATATCGAGGCAGACAGAAATGTGTAGCATCTAAGTCAGAGGTTTGGAGCTATTAGTTATGAGGTGACTTCCTTTCACTTAAACGCAGGCGCACGGCTAACAAAACAGCCTTTCTGACTACCATTCAACTATCAGAAAGGATATTTTCAAGTGAAAGCAGAAAAGAAAAAGACTCGGCCATTTTGCAAGAAAGAAAGAGAGCCTAGCAGGAAACAGCGAAGCAAAAAATCCCACATGACGCCCAGGCCTCTTGATTTATTTTCGTCTCTCAGTGCCATCAGGACTGAATTGCTTCCAAGCACAATATTTGCAACAAATCCTTTGGGTTTCCCTCCATGATCAACCTTTCGAAATGAGGCTATCAGACTAAGACGAGAACAGCAACCCACGGCCAAAGCGGAAATCTATACATGACGGTTGGCATGATGGATGAACAGGAGGCGGTGGCCCACACAGAGAAAAGTGCAGCGATGGGAAATGTGGATCATGCAAGTCAAAAAGCAAAACATGAGGCTCAGCCTCATCAAAATGCCAGAAATGTTGCATTTGATTGATTTCCAAGAATGGAGAAGCGTTGGTCTGGAGTCGTCAATAATGACGCTAATTAGGGACCTAAAAGGAAAGTAGGGATTTGTGTTTAAAGCGTAATTCACCCCACAATGTGCAAATAGCTTGATAAAGCGTGCACTAGGAATAAGTTGTTAGTGGTACGTTGCTCTTAATACCGCACTGAGATGAGTCCTAAACGTAAATGTCCATAAATCAGAGCGATTACTCACGCCCTCGTTCGAAGCCTCTGTATGTTATACACAGCACCGCAGCAGCACTTGCTTTCTGTTCCTCATCCCATTATATTATATACAACAAAGAATAATGGGAGATACTATTTATGGTGGGTAGTCAGTCAGCACGCATGCTGTTAGAGAATTGCCTAAGCAGGTACAGGCGACAGAAACGGGGGCGGGGCTGCTGACATGCCAGGTAATGATCAAAGCCTTCGCTTTCTGCCATTTTCATAGAGCGGCGCATCTGGCTTCCGATCTTTAAGTCGAGCTTTGTGTGTTATACCGCCCACGTTGCTGCGCTGGAATTCTCTCTCTCTGTTTTTTTTTTTATTATAAATTTAAGGCTTAGTGGGCTTCGGTTGGTGATTATACACGTTCGAATGTGCCTGTATATCATACAGTATATGCAATAGGAAAAAGAGAGCAACTCATGTTAGCAAACTAATAAATAAGCTGTCCGTATTCTATTCTGTAATTCTAGAAGCGTGAGCTGATCCTGTGTTCTAGACGATTGCAGACGTTTATGTACATCATTTTAGACCTTCTAGAGCTAAATATCTTTTTTGAAGTCCATCACCCAAAACACACCACACCTAATAAACATGGCTGCTACATATGATCTACAACCCCCTAATATTACAGAGTTACAAGACTCTATAATCGCATAAACCTGTTTATTATTTTACGCTGTAATGTTCATACTGTCCCTTTTTCAAAGTTTTTTTTTTTTTTCTTTTTTGCCCTACAGTATTCTGTTGGCTGATCACCGGAATATGTTTTAATTTCTTTTGTATTTCATCCGTGTCCATTTGCGGACTCCTATAGAACGGGAGGCAGTTTTGGGAGTTCAGTTTTTGGGAAGTCAGTTTAGTTAGGGATCTCAATATGAGGTCACTGCCTCAGATAAACGTTTTACATGACGGATTCCCTGCTTATGACTACCAAATACAAGCGTGATGGCTTTTGGCATTGTAAAGACCAACACCGGTACACTACGGAGTCAAACTCTTGCCCTTTAGATCAGGCGACAAGCATAATACATGACCATCTTAGCTTTGGTGTCTTTCAACTGACAGATAGCACATAGTGGAGATGACAAGATTAGGAGATGTCATGAACCTCTGTCTGCCAGCAAGCGACACATTCATAAGGCCCTTACCAGTAAAGCCCAATCAGAAAGGCAGTGCATTTCTGTGCTTCAGGTCATAAAGAACGCAGAGGAGTCCTTTGGGAAAAGAGAGAATGGGAAATGATTTTTAGGGGTGGGCAGTTAGTATCTCTCAGCTTCTGATTGACTAAACAATGTGTGTAGAGCAGGGATAGTCGGAAAACCTTGCAGGACAAAGAAACTCAAGGAGCATGGGATGCCCACTCCTGGTTGCCATTTCTGTGTCAGTTGACACATACGTCTGTGGTTTAAGGAAAAAGATTTGTAGTATGAATTGGAGTAAGAGGTGATTATATGTTACTTTGACTACCGTTTATTCACTTTCCGTTATGTATTTACGTATAAGAAGTGTAAGGTTAGTGGATGCTGTGGATAGTGCCACTTTGAAATCTGGAAGATGCCTTTGAACTGTAGTTGCGACAAACCATTTTGTACTCAAGTCTCTATCAGTGGCCAGGTCAATAAGATAGCGGTCAAGAAGGAAATTCCTGTGTTTGACCATACAGTACATAGTTTTAGAACGGAAATGATTTACGCTCACGTTCGCCGACATCACCCAGATCAAGATGGTTCCTCTCAAGCTTTCTAACTCGTATCGTCTCAAGGAGTTCTTTCACGCCACCTTCACCTCTGACTTGCGTCTTAGGGATATACATGTATGATGTACAATTTGTATCTTAAATTACAGCTGCTTAATGACTATCTAACTAGCTTTATTTGATTCTAGAAGGAACTACTGCACACCTTTCCTAGCATTTCGTTTTTCTAATTAACACATGTGGACCCTACCGAGTCACCATGTCCCAGATCTTGACACTTCTGAACACCTGGCATACAAAGGCAACACTGCCCTTAGCTACAGTACTTAAAGGCCGTATTCCTAATCAGTGGATTTATGAAGAACATTTGAGGAACACATTGGTATTCAGTTGTAGTTGTAGTTACATAGACTTAATTACTTTACATTGCGTGGGAGTTGAGCTTGGTATACAGTATAATGAGCTAAATTCAAATTGTATTCAAGTTCATAAGGTTACCTAGGCCTTATGGACAGGCAGAGACTTACATACTGTATTGTATGTTTGTGCAACGGCCTAAATAAGTTCTTTGCATTATAAATGTTGCATTTTTTGGGTTCTACAGCAACTAAAGTTGCGGCATGAATATTTTCGTCCATGCCTTCAGTCCATCCTGAAGGCTTCGGGCCAGTAATCGTTTACATTTACATTTACAGCTAATCTTATCCAGCGCGACTTACAGTTTTATCCAACTGAGCAGTTGAGGGCTTAGGGCCTTGCTTAGGGGCCCAGCAGTGGCAGATTGGTGGTGCTGGGAATCGAATCAGCAGTCCAACACATTAACCACTAAGCTACCAGCTCCTCATCTAATCATTTCTATGCTGGACAGGAGCTATTCAACATAAAGGATTAAATCTTGGCTTTTAATAGTGATCATTTGTAAATAGGGATAATTTGTCATATCCGTTGCTATCTATGAATGCGAGTTTTGGTCAAGCTTAAAAGAATATATTATGAAAAAGCTAAGCAAATAACTACTCCAAAAAGTCAAGGGGACAATTACCAAATATCACTTTTAAGGGCTATATAATCATGTTTTGAAACTGATGTCTTGTAATGTTGTAACCTTTATAAAAGCCAATGTTTTATACTTGCAGAAGACCAATTTTTGAGCTCTAACTCTGCAGATTAGAAGATTATTTATGTGTGAAGTTCCTGAGGTATTCTTTTTACCATCGCCTGTGTGGCTGTGAGGTGATGAAACAGAATAAGATATAGCCATGTGATAGACATGTGCATGTAGGCAGGGTGTTACCTGAAGGTCCCGGTTTAAAATTCAGTGAGCGAAGGCTGCCGTGTGTCAATTACTGCACTGTCCCATCCTGTGGAAATGGACATTCGTGCTCACAGCCGCGGGGGATTGCAAATGACAGTCTATTTTTATATGCATCACTGTAGTCCCATACTGCGCAGCATCACAGGATCTACTGATGATTAGACTTGATAGACCTTGAATCAGGAGAGAGAAAGTGCTATGCTCAGTCTCCGTCACTGACTAGCCTTCAATGTTACAGAGATCTTTGAAATGTGTTTTGCTTGTTTAGTTGAAATGTGTGAAGTTGTTTAAGTATTTAAGAACAGGTTAATAGCTTAGGGGTGTGACACAATGCCACAATCTGTATCTGGATGTTTTCAGCGTAACTTATATTTATATACAACAATCAGGCATAACATTATGACCACTGACAGGTGAAGTATAGAAATGGTTCCCCCATTATCCTTCCAGCTTGTTTTTTCATCTATCTATCTATCTATCTATCTATCTATCTATCTATCTATCTATCTATCTATCTATCTATCTATCTATCT
>JAOUQX010000041.1:5768609-5785470 GCA_028566295.1 Liobagrus marginatus | reverse complement strand
TGTGTGTGTGTGTGTGTGTGTGTGTATAGATAATACTGTGCCAAAGGAGAAGGTGAATAAATCTTTAGGTCAATTAAATTCAATACTGATTGTAATATCTACTCCTGTAATTAATACATCAGTATATGATTCTCCCAGCGGTCAAGGCAGCGCGCCGTAGTTTGGGGGCGTTTGGGAGTTCAAACTGGCCAAAAGGGCTTTCCGGTCGTCTCTGGGGCAAGACCAGCGCAGCATAGAACATAAGAGGGGGTAAGGAGATTTTCGGGGTACTGTTTCCCTCCGGGTCCTGGTGGGAGAGCAGATCTTTTGTTGTTTCTGTGGTGCCTGAGATGCGAATTGCTGCTGGGTCTGAGAGGAAGACACATCTACAAAGAAGAATACAAATTAAGAATGAGCTTGCACGACTGCACAATAGGAATACTTGGTAAAGCAAAACATGGACACCAAATTACAGCCCAAATTGTGGATGGTTGGTGGTAGCTCAATGGTAAGGCTCTGGTTCAGTGATCAGAGGGTAGGGGTTCAAGCCTCACACCAGGCAAATTAGCATCATTGGGCCCTTGAGCAAGGCCCTTAACCTCACTTGCTCCAGGGGGCTGCATGTTCTGGCTGACCCTGCACTCTGTCCCCATGTCTGTGTCGTGTCATGAGCCATGTCTGTGCGGCTATTTGGGCATCACCATGCAGTTTATTCGTTCATACATTATCTATCGTTTATTTTGTTCAGGGTCGTGGGGGCACTGGAGTTTATGCCAGCTAACCTAGTGTGTGAGGCAGGGTACATCCTATACAATCGGCAGTTAATCACAGTGCTAACACTTAAAGACAGACAACCATTCACACACACACATTATGGACGATTTAGAGTAGGCGATTCACCTATGCCCAATCTCATGTTTGGAGGCGGGAGGAAACCGGAGTACCCTGGAAAAACACATTCATGGGGAGAACATGCAAACTCCACACAGAAACACCCTGGGCAGGAATCGAACCCATGACCTTCTTGCTATGCAGTAGGAGTGCTAAACACTCTGCCACCGCGCCGCCCAACACGCATGTTCTCCAAAAAAAATTTTTTTGTTTTTGTGTTATACAAAGACAGTTACAAAAAAATTTCATAGTATTAGCATGTGTACACACATGCACAATAAAGTACCAAGGGGCTAACTACTGCCTTAGAAGTGGTTCATACAATGTTTTTATGAACCACTTTTTTTTTCTATAGATAAATCAGTGATCTGTTATAAGTTGTCGCTTTTCAACTGATAAATGGAGTCAAGAAGCTGTATTTTTCTTCTTCAATAATACCCAAAACTGACCTGTTCTTTTTTTGGACATCGAGTTGTTGTTGTTGTTGGCAGCCACTTTCTTGTTTTTTTTCATCCCGTGATAAAACAGTGTTTCGAAGCTCTCAGACCCCGCAGGCACTCTCACTGCACCAACAGGCTCCCTACAAAACAAGCAGGCAGATGCAAAATAAGCCAGACTTCTTTACAAAACCTACAGCGATCATATACCAGTTATCCAGAAATAAATCAGTGTTAAAAAAAAAGAGTCAGTGTTACATACAAGAAGCAGAGACTTAAATCTGTCACGTACAAATCCCGATTAGAACCAAAATAGAAAATACATATTCTAAATATGTATATATACATATTCTAACGCCCTCATGTATTTGGTAATTGAATAAAGTTGGTTCACATTCGGCAAAATGGTTTGCACACGTGGGCAATAAAAATCTCGTTTAGTCTGTTCAATTTTCTTGTCATTCAGTCTACAGAGGGTCAGTAAACAAAAACTGACCTTACAGAATTCATATGTTTACCTCATGCTGTTGTTAAAACGTAACCGGTTAAACCTAGTAGCTCCAAAAGGTCACACGCCAAGTCATTTTTTCATCTAAACAAAACTCCTTTTTGCTTATTTAAAATTTAATCATTCATGCCACCCAACTATGACAACAAGGAGACCATGGAAACTGAAAAGTCCACACGGAAGAGTCAGCCAACAACTCATGGGTATCACAAGGTACAGAAACACAAAGCGATAATAGAACCTCCCCCTGCTGCGGCGGCTGTGGAGAGAGAAAGTGAAAGGCATTAGTAGAGGAGGGGGGCGTGGGGGGAGGGGTGGATTATGGCTGACACACTACAGTCCTACAGTCACATCAAGCACAACTCTGGTTAGCATGAACAGAGTGGCTTCACCATGCTGACAGGAGAAAAGATGGCAGGGAGGAGGTAGAATGGCCATTAAACAACAGTCAAATGAAGAAAAGAAACCAAACCACTGGGACAACAAATGACACGACAGTTTTAGTATTAGAATCACTGATTAGTTACTGATTAGTTGTTCAGGAAGTAAATTTGAAGAAGACATGCATGATATTTTTGCGACATGGAACAAATGTTTAAAGGGGAATATGCAAGACTTGTGGTTAAACTCTCACCAAATGATTTAACTTGCTCTAGGAATGCAAAACCCGTGTTTAGATATTTGAAATTTAATATAAAAAAAAATGATATACCAGTATTTTTCCATTTCATTAAAATAGTTATCCGTGTAATTCCCCTTTAAGTTAAAAAAATGATTTAAGGCCCCACCTGCTAGCCTCTCCCCTTTCAGACATGGACTCAACCCTTACCTATTATGGTGTAGAGGACCTGGTCACAACAATGCTGCCCAGATAGCTGAGATCAATCAAAAACAAAGAAGGTAAGACTACCAAAGCCTGAAAGGACAAAATGTTTTTTTTGTTTCTCTCTTAATTCAGCCATCGCTATTCTAGATGAGAATGGTGGACATTGCAAGAGATGAGTACTGGCTCATCCCTGGCAAAAAAAAGGCTGCCTAAGGAGGCCACCCTGATGAAGAAAGCACTGAGTCAGTGGGAGTGGAAGAGAATGAGAGAGAGAGAGAGAGAGAGAGAGAGAGAGAGAGAGAGAGAGAGAGAGAGAGGAACGAATGAGCTGGAGAAGATGACATGAGATGATCAGCCCATAAAAAGGATAAAAAAAGTCATGAAATCATTAGGAAGGCATTAAAGAATGACTGAACATTCCAAATGCTACAGAAATGTCAATTTAAAAACCAAGATAAAGTTAAAGCTTACTGATATAAAGAAAGAAAACACAGATATTATAGCAAAAGAAGGTGCTCTATATATACAGGTGCACCTCAATAAATTAGAATGTCATGGAAAAGTTCATTTATTTCACTGATTCAACTCAAATTGTGGAACCCGTCTATTAAATAAATTCAATGCACACAGACTGTAAGTATTTTAAGTTTTCGGTACTTTTAATTGTGATGATTTTGGCCACGTTTAACAAAAACCCACCAATTCACTCTCAACTAATTAGAATATGGTGACCACCAATCAGTTAATCGAAAACACCTGCAAAGGTTTCCTGAACAAGGTACCAATTCAACCAATTCAAGATGGTCTCTCAGTTTGGTTCACTAGGCTACACAATCATGGGGAAGACTGCTGATCTGACCTGTGTGCATTAAATTCATTTAATACACGAGTTACACAATTTGATTTAAGTTACTGAAATAAATCAACTTTTCCATGACATTCTTATTTATTGAGATGCACCTGTATATACAAATATGTTAAGATATGGTTTTAAATGTGTCCAACTAAAGCTATTGTTAAATTGTTTTAAAATAAAAACAGCAAAAGCATGAAGGGCACTGGTTTTGCAGATTGCTTGATGAAAATGTAATCTCTTTATGTTTTTTTTGAACTGCTGAAGGTGCAGTTCACCTACCCTGGTGAGGGCTCTGAGGGCAGCATCTCTTCATCTGTCCTCCTTTGAGATGGCAGCTGACCAAAAGCATCACTGCTCTCCATCGGGGGCGAGGGAGACTGTGACGGGTAGCTGGCTGCTGCAGTGGCAAAGGCCACATGGGCACCATAGCCCAGGCCAGGCAGGCGGATGGAGCCTGAGCCCAGGGTTGGAGAGGTGGTGGGGGAAGAGGACAGGGACCTCCGGGAGAAGGTGATGTGGCGCATGCTCTCGGGTATCTCCTGTGAACGTGAGGAGCGAAGGACGCCTGGACGCAGTGGCGGGCGCACAAGGATGTCAGGTGAGCCAGCATGAGAGCTAGGAGGTGTTTGGGTGAGGGGTGAGAGGCGTGATGGTTGCAGTACCACCTGCTGTGGCCCCAGTTCCAGGCGGCGTGCTGCCCTTGGGCTCAGCCACGGCTCGTCCGAGCTCTCACTGCGTAGCGTGCTGGGGCTCCCTGCTCGGCCTGAGTAAGGCAACACTGGAACGCCCATCCCGTGGGCAGTGTGTCTCAACTGCCCCACGATCTGGGCCTGTTGCATAGCTGCATGTGTGCTCGCTAGGCCCTGAGAAGGGAGTGCCTCCAGCCGTAGGAACGCTGAGCTGGAGGGGGCGTGGCTACGCAACGGGTATGGTGGCGGCTCGGGCAAGTCTCGGCGGAGATGGGGGGGAGGAGGGTGTGGTGGCAAAATGACACAGGCACCCTCCTGACCTAGAAAAGGGAAGTCAGGAGGGCGCCAAGTGTCAGTAGAGCGAGAGGAGGGTGGGCCATGTGCCAGTGGAAGCGTGTGGCCAGAAGCAATGGTGGGATGGTGGAAGGACCCCTCGGTGGGGCACGGTGGTGAGGAGGAGGACATGGCTGAACTGCGTGGGCTCACATCCGCTGCGTAGAATGGAGGGTGCAGCTCCAGCTCAGCACCACTACCTAGATAGCCATAGAAAGGGCCCGGAGGAAAGACTCTGTGAAAGTGGGACACTCTGCTCTGCCCTGTGGCCTGAAGCCCACTACCCTCCAACATGCTCGTACCTTCCATAGGTCTGTGGAAACGAGGGCTGTAGGCAGGGGGCTGCACCATGTAGGACTCCTGGCTTGAGGACACAGGTGAAATCTGGGGTCTGAGCGTGGCCATAACTGGGGGAAGGGGCCCAGGTTCATCATTCTCTTCATCTGACTGTCTGAACTCAGGGTACAGGTCTGACTCCTCCACAAAGGGGAAGCCCTCAATGCGACGTGGCTTCAGTGATGTTTCAGGGTCTGATGGATCCATGACAAAGCGGCCATCCGGCCCTCGGCAGATAAGCTCAATGGGAGTGGTGACCTCTGCCTCGTGCTTCGACACACTGTACCTCTTTCCCGTTATTGCTCGTTTGGTTCGCTTGTACAGTGAAAGCTCCTTCTCCTTCCTCGGACTTGGCAGCTTCTTTACATAAAGGCCGGGTGTGCCCACACTGGCTAGAGACGGAGGACGAGAGGAAGCAATGCTTTCTGGACTGATTTTTCCAGAGGATAGCCTGTGAATCAGAGCAGACATGGTGCTTATTATTCTGTATAATATAGCTTGAAGATGCATAAGGCATTGGATTTTGAGTCTCTCTGTTCAGAAGTCAAAGCTTTGGAATGACTTTTGTTATAGAAAGATCGTTATATAAAAACTAAATATTTTTATAATGGCTAACACAAAACAGACACAATGTCACTTTTACTGAAGATGAAACAAAAGACAGTGTCATGGTGCACCATGAGGGGGCAACAGAATGGAAACAAGAGAGAAAAAGATTGAGCAGCAGTGGGGACAGGGCCATTATATAAAAGTCATGTCAGCTATATAGCTCTCAAACTAAATAATTTTTAATAATCAACAATTAGCTACCTTGAAAGAATACGTGGGTAAACCTAGGAGCAGCAGTGAATCTTGTAAAGCCAAAAGGGCTCTATAACCAACCTATAGACTAAGTCCGCATCACAAAAGAAGATAGCATGCAGCTATGGCAGCTAGACGCAACCAGCACCATGTGCTGGAACAGATGCAGGTGCACGCACTCACTGAGGACTGGTGGATGGGGGCCTGTAGCTGCTCCTGTCTGGCTCTTCCCAGTAGGGCTCAATGCCAGGCAAAGGGGTAAGAGGAGGCCTGCGGTGAGACACACAATAGAGGGGAGGGGCAAGACGCGGCCATCAGACCCGACCGGGTTTCCAAACAGTGATGCAAACATAGATGAAGATGGATGGAAACATGGGACTAAAATTAGAAAAACCGCCATGGAATCAAAATGGGATTAAATGCCTTCCTCAATTTGGGCTGAGGGCAATCTGAGGTCCAGGGAATGTTTTGCAATGGCATTTGAATGTTTAGGTGGCCATGACTGCTCAAATCAGCTTTCAGAAGCTTATGTATATCATGGTGACAGTTTGTTCTGCTGCCACATATGAGTGATCAGGCTCAACTTCAGCAGACCATGGAGAAGCTACATGGGATTGGTGGTAATGGAAAATCAATACATCTTGCTGACCAAAAGGCAGCTGTAAGCAGAGATGCATTTTAGCAGTCAATCAGTTGGTCACTCAAATCCACACTCTTCCATGCATCCCTCACAGGAAACACGGCTACTAAGCTCAGCCATTTGGTTGAACTCTGTACATGCACTTCCTCCTTTACTCTCACTGTCAGACACCTCTCTCTCTCTCTCTCTCTCTCTCTCTCTCTCGCTCGCTCCTCTCTCTGTCTGTCTCTCTCTTTCACACAACACACACACACACACACACACACACACACACACACACACACACACACACACACACCCAGCATCTCAACATCTGTTAAACTGCAAAATATGATGGATGTTGTCATGCATCAATACTTACGGAGACTCGATGCTTTTTCTGGTGTGAGTTATTGACAATGGAGGATCTAGAAACACAGACATAACAACAATTATTACTATAAATGAACAAACCCACTGTTTCAAACAGATTTATACATACATACCAAGTTAATATTTTTGTTTAAAAAGGTTTTTTGAGCAAGTAATCTTTCTGATTAATAATCTTCCATCGATCCATCATATATTTTACTTGTATATAAATGTTACATTTTTTTCTGTTTTATTTCAATGAGGTCAGTGCAAAATGGAACAACTGTGTTGTCAAATGCCTTGTGAGTGCAACATTACTTGTCTAATGTAGAATTATCAGAAACTGGACTCACCTCGCTTGCGCTTCAGCTTGCGGCGGTGCTGCTTGTTCACAAAGCACGCAGCTAGAGTGCTAAAAAGTACGGCAGCGGCTAGGAAGCAAATTGTAGCCACAATCCCAGCCACCACTGGCCTTGCCAGCCCATCGTCAGAGATCTCTGTGGGAGGGAAGGGGTCTGAGAGAGGAGACACACTGCAGAGCGTGAAATAAGATGGAAGCATAGCAGCCAACTAGCATGCAGTTATTCACATAGCAGCCAACAAAGCATCAATATTATTTCAATCGAATAATCTACTGGAATTCATTTTGCAAACAGACATCTACTAGCGCTACAAAGCATGGGAAAGAAGTGCACTGTCTGTTTTGATCAGCAGAGGGCAATGAGGTACTGCAAGCTGCTGAAGCAGTGAAATCATGGGAGCTAAAAAAAATAGCATATTCAAATTCTTACCTGTGCTAGACACTCCCACTACATTACTGCTTTCACTAATGAGATCATCCATGACTGCAAGGGCACGGAATTCATACCACGAGTCCTGGTGGGGTGGGGAGGGTTTGGGGTGGGGGTCATGGACAGAAAAAATATTTTACAACCTTCTTAATGTGGGTTAACATAGTGTAAGTCAAAAATACCTGGAGCCTGAGATGTATCACATGACCACCACTGCTATTACATGACTAAATTGAAAATAAAGTCAATGATTATTTCTAATAATAGCCACCAGATATGTTGCCTGAAATCAAACGGACGTGTGGTAAGCAATGCTTTGAATTAAACAAAACATTTCATTCAGTTGTAAAAAGCAAAGAATGCTTTGGTGGAAAATACACAAGAATTTTTTTCATGCCTTAGATGAGTGCAAAAAATAAACACAGAGATATGCAGTGCATATGAATAACACTATATGGCCAAAAGATTGAGCACCTTACCAGTAAAGACACATAACAATGTGCTTCCCAAATTTCTGAACTTTTTTTCCAAAAAGTCTGAAGCACACAGTCTTTGAATGTTGTAGTTTTACATTATCCCTTCATCCATTGTGCGCCTAGCTTGACAATATCCCCATGCACAAAGTCCCTGAGCCCCATTTAGACATGGTATATTGTGGTTAGAATGGAAAAACTCCGGTGTCCTGCACAGAGCCCTGACCTCAACCCCACTGAACCCTTTAGCATAAACTGGAACGCTGACTGGAATTGGAAGGTTTAAATCTAAGTGAGGAACTACCAAAGACCGTTTCACATCACAGGTCATAGACCATGGCAAGACTGAACACAGCAACAAGACACAAGATAGTTGAATCAGCAATGTTTCTCACAGGCAAAGCTTTTTAGGGTTTTTAAGATGAGCTGTTCACAAATGAGTAATGAACTAAAGGCACAGTGGTCGGCCAAGGATCCTTAAAAATAGCAAAAGAAAGATACATCATGACGCATTCTCTTCAACATTATAATAATATGTCCAGCAGTGTCATCAGCAAAGAAACGGTGGATACCAGGTCCACCCATCTAATGTCCAAAGAAATCTATCCAGATGGGCCCTCTTCTGTTCATGTGCATTATTACTTTACGCCATTTTTGCACATCTGCCTGGAACTTTTGAGACTTTTTCAGAAAAAATAAAAACGAAATCATACTTCTAACAAGTTTTGATAAAGTTCAAACAATATAGCTTAATTTCTTACCGGAATGAGGTCTCTAGCCATGATCTCGGTCTCATCTGCAGGAATAAGGTCGTCGAGCACCTCCCACCTCTCTCCTAGGCGAAATTCAACAATGTAACGATCGATAGGTGAAGTGTGGTTGGCTGGAGGAAGCCATGTCAACAGTACACCCTGTTGTGTCCGGTTAGCTGTGAGGCACCGCGGTGGGGTAAGAAGCACCAGTGGTTCCGGAGTACTTATAGGGTACACTGATGGAGAAAAACACACAATTTAACAGGCACAAAGGTGTCTCACTAAGCCTCGAACAGCATTAAACGTTAGCCACTGCGCCTTATAGAGTACGTACGTGAAAGTGGGACCCACCTACTGTATTCACAGTGACTACCTCACTGAACGGGCCTGTGCCCAGCTTGTTCTGGGCCAGCACACTGAACTGATATGCTGTCTTTGGCTCCAAGCCCTGCACCATCAACCAGGTTTGAGAGCTGGGCACAGGAATGGACAGCCAATCATGAGGTCCCAGATCTGTCTTCTTCTTCCTGTTCAAAAGGCAGCACACAGTGAGACCACAAAGAACATCCTACCTGCAAAATAAGTATGGAAAACGAAACGTAATAGGCTTATTCTTGCATTGCACTTAGATATAATAAATAAATCATTTGATAAGACTGCTTTTGTAATAACTTGTATATGCTATTCTAAAGAATATAAGGGTGACGATAATTTCTACTCATGAGTATAAAACAAAGTGCTTATAGGGGACATTAGATATTTTAAAAGCTAAATGTGCTACAGGGACCTACACGGGGCCATACCAGACCGAAAAGGTCTGCTCAAATCCACCGTCATATCCGGGTTCCCAGGAGATATTAGCTGAGGTTGTTGAGACCGAGACGTGGACATTGGCTGGCGCGTGAGGACTAGTGCCTGAAAAACAGTAATACTCAGTAATAACAGTAAATGTCCGCTCGTTCCAGTGAGTAAATCTGAGTGTGTCCTATTTTGAACCTTTGATCAACCCAGTTCGAATCAAATATATTTATATACTGTTAGCAGGACGAAGATCCTATTCCAGAAAATCTACGTGTGTGAGCATTTACATTCATTTTAATTACTTTGTGAATTTTTGTGTACATAATTTATTTCAACTAAAATGAATACGGTGCTCGTAATGTGCAAATCATAAAGCAAATATGAAAAAAAAAATCATCAGGCAATCATCAGAAATCTGCTATTAATGGCTTTAATCGGCCAGTACATGCTACTGCGACTATATAAGGCATGACGTTTCAGAAATAGCTCTTTAAATCTTCGAGTCTGAAAGCAGGATGCCATGTGTAATAATATAACACCGAAATAGCATCTACCGGTACTTCTAAAAGTCATTTATTTCAACCTCCTTTTTTTATGAAAGTTATTATTTTCAAAATGTTTGAAAAATCAGAGTTGCAGTGTTTACAGTAGTATATGTTTGACAAGCTTAGTCAAGAGTGCAAAAGTGCAATTAAAATAATAAAGGACACAATCAATATACCTATTACAAAAAGTCTTGTGTTGGCAGTGATGCTTGTGACGACGTTGGTAGCGAGGCATTCCCATTCCCCATGATCCTCTTTGCTCAGAGACACAAACTGTAAGCTGCCACTAGGTAAGATGTTGTGCTTGCTTCTACTTGGCTTTCCTACCTATAATTACACAAATCATACATCACTATTTTCAGTAAAAATCTATACACATAATTAACACAAACATTTACAGTAGTGTTCTTTTTTAAGCAGTGACAACGTTTTGGAAAATATATTAAAGCATTATCATTTGTTACCTCATCAAGACGTAGATGTTGCGTAACATCACACCACTGTACTTATCACTGCTACATGATTATTATTTATCATTATTACCCTTTTACAGTTGGATTTACATTTTTCTAGATTCTAAGGATCAATTAACTCAAGCAATTTAATAGCTAATTGGGCGGCACGGTAGCAGAGTTGTTGCATAATGGTCAAGGGTTTGATTTCTGCTCAAGGTCTCCCCATCCAGGGTTAACAATCAATACTAGCTAATATGATATTATGATAATCTGATATTATACATTGTTCCCTCATCCCTTCCCGTATACTTCATCCCTCGCTTAACCTTTATATGTCCATATTCATGATGTAACCATCCACAGTTGGATAAATACAACTGTCCACAAGCTGGTCTCAGTCTTTTGCTTCAGTGTGGGAAATAAAACAGGTCCGCTAGCACATTGGCAGAGTGTTTAGCCCTCCTACCTCACAGTAAGAAGGTCATGGGTTTGATTCCAGCCCAGGGTGTTTCTGCGTGGAGTTTGCATGTTCTCCCTGTGCTTTTGCAAATTTCCCCTGGGTACTCCAGTTTCCTCCCACCTCCAAACACATGTGATTGCGCATAGGTGAATTAGCTACTCTAAATTGTCCATAGGAGTGAATGTGTGTGTGAATGGTTGTCTGTCTCTAAGTGTTCGTCCTGCAATTAGCTGTCGATTGTACAGGATGTATTCCGCTTCACACCCTAAGCTAGCTGGGATAGACTCCAGCGCCCCCACGACCCTGAACAGGATAAGTGGTAGACGATGAATAAATGATATCTGAGTTGAGTTTCTGTACCTTTCTCCAGGAGATGGTTGGAATCTCGGGGTCTCCAGAAGCAGCACAAGGGATGACAAGCTCTCTGCCAGCCTCCTGACGGTATTCCCCACCAGGCCTCACATTAAAGTAAGGGGGGTCCTATGTGGAAGTTGCGAAATGTATAGTTACGTGAGTTACATGTACTGAAAACAAAAAAAACTATTTTCCAGTCTAATTTGTAGATTTTATATTGGTTGTTGGTTAAATTTCCACTCGTGTACTTATATATCATTGTAAATAAAGATACACTGGAAAAAAGTTTGTGGACACCATCCCCACACACCCATTAAGTCAAGAAATAGTTGCAAAAACTTAGCAGCAATGCTGTTGCATCAAGATTTCTCTTTACTGGAACTAATAGGCCCAAACACAGTTTCAGCCAGGCAATGCCCATGTGCACAAAGCCTCGGAGCTTCATAAAGACAGGGTCTGTTATGGGTTGAGTGGAAGAGCTCAAGTGTCCTGCACAAAGCCCGGACTCTGACTCAACGCCACTGATCATCTTTTAGATGAAACACAGACTGTACCCCAGACCTCCTTACTCAGCATTAATGCAGGATCTCACTAATACTATTGTGGCTCAATAAGCAAATGAATGTGATGGTCAGGTCACTGAATACATTTGTTCATATAGTGTATATACGTTTACATTTATCCCGGTTAGACTTAAATATTTTATAAACTGACCAACCTTTAGCACCAAAGTGGCCGGAGGGGATTGTCCCATGGTACCTAGAGCATTGTAAGGCACACAGGTGTAGGTGCCAAGGGAGTCTTCAGTCACCTCTGCAACCCGAATGCTTCCATCTGGCATTTGGCTCCAGCCAGGGTACTGTGACATATAAGACACAATCGAACAAGAGGTGTTCACTTTACACCAGTGGCTTGTTTAAACTTCCAGAGGTCATTACAAAGGGCTACATGACCTCCTAACCTTCTCGACTCTTAAGGGATATCCATCTTTTTCCCATCTCACGGATATAGCAGGTGGATTAGCATCGACCGGGCAGCGTATTATTCCTGGCAACTTCCTTGGGACGTAGATGACCGGTGGCATATTGAGAACACGGGCAGGGTCTACATTACACAGAGAAACATAAAATTGTAATAATTCATATTTTCAAACAATTCTTATACAAGCCAAATTGATTTGATACTTTAAACCTATAAGTAGTTCAGTGAGTCAAAACTATATGATTTTTCGTAAGCAACACTATAGCTGATGTGTAACAAAGAAACAGTGGTGTTTAACAAGAGCCTGGCAGATTTGTGAAACAGTGCGGGATCTTTTTAATTCTTTAATATGTAAGAAGGTTACACTGTAGAAGGATATTAAAACCTAGTTACACCAACATCATTTTCGTTCTTTATTCAAGGCTCAACAACGTTTTTAAGATGATAAATAAGATGATAATATATAAAGATAAATAGATGACTAAATAAACAAGGCAAGGCAAAGGGACACTGGTCAAATAAATTGTAACATCGCGGGACCGTTCACTGGAGTATTAGTTCACTTCCGGTTCGCGATGACGTCACTTCCAATCCAAGATGGGGCCGCGATGTTCTACTTCCGGGGTAGTGTGTATATAAACAGCACCTCTACCCCTTGTACAACGCGAAGTATTGTTTTGCCAACATACCAAGCAACTTTCTATGTCCCTTCTTCTTGACTTCACTAAGTCATCGTTACTCTGTGCTAACCAACCTAACTCAAACGTTCACGAACGTCTCCAGCGCCTCCACCGCTCCTTTTGCGTGCTCAACATGCCAGCTCTCTCAGCGCTCTCATCTCTGGCTCCCCTCTGCTGCAATTGGATCCTACTTTTGAACTACACACACTTACCCAGGTCAGCCCTGTGTAGCAGCGTGACATAAATAATATAGCATTTGTCTTACTCCATAGACCAATCATAGAATCATTTCTATCTTATGACCAGGGATATGACTATGGGACATGTAAAGCCCTTTTTCAAAAACAAATTTCCTGATGCAGGGACTCCAAAGCATGCAGCTCTATCTGTGCATTAATATGTATACTGCAGTACTCTGTACTCTGATTCTGATTGATTTATGATTTTAAATAAAAAAATAAAAAAAAACATGTTGGGAGACTCTGAGAATGTACAGAACCATAAGTAAGCCTTTGGGTTGTTTAGGTAGAAAGGACCAACTCACACTGTACTGTCAGATAGGCTGAGGAAGAGGGCGAGATGCCCAGGCTGTTACTGGGGCTACAGGTGTATTTCCCAGCATCCTCTGGTTTCACACGGTAGATGATGAGGGTGCCGTCGATCAGGATGCGCACTCTGAGCTTTAGATCACTGAAATAAGAGCAAAGGCCGCATGTGAGTTGCTGTCGAATGGCTCAGAATGTGCAAGAGCCAGAACGCATGGGCACAGTAGTGCTTTGTTGTTGGATTTCATCCCAATCACCTTTACTGACAAGCACAGTGGGATTCCCTGTACAAACTATTTGTTTTCATGACTGGTACTTAATAATGATATGAATAAAATAAAATAAAACAATGAACATAAATATAAAAGATAACCATTTAGAGGATAAACGAATAGAATAAAATCGAATAAAACATAAGCTGTACTTTCTGATTAATAACAATGTGCATCATCATCATCATCAGACTTACACCTCTTCAATGCTAATGATAAATACATAAAGTAGTGATCAGTATGAGGCATCATTTTGCTTATAATTTTCTATGCAAAGCTTTACACTGTACTAAGCATAATACACTGTATGGCCAAAAGTATTGGGACACATGCCCATCAAATTCATATGTGTTTTTATACCCTTTGTCAGATTCACTCCAACTCTTACTCCTATTTTAATTTTCACACTTCTGGAAATAGGTTTTACTAACTTGTGGAGTGTAGCTGTGTGGATTAAAGCATTCAGCCATAAGAGTATTAATGAGATTAGGCACTGATCTGATCTGAGTCTGCGGTGTAGTCGTCATTCTAGGTCATTCAATAAGTTGTTCATCGAGGTCCGAGGTCTGTGCAGGACACTCGGGTTCTCCAACGTTGGCAAACCATGTCTTTATGGAGGTCACTTTGTGCATGGGACAATGTTTGGATATATTAGTTCCAATGAGGTTAAATGTATAATTACTAATAGATTATTGCTAATAATTGGCAATAGTTTAGCCATTTAATCTGTTTAAATCTAGCATCCTTACTTAGTGGGAGTAAATTATTACATATTACAAAGTATAGAGCTTATTAATCTGTAAATCATGTACAATTAAAATGTAATCATTATTTAATTACCTCCCTGACAAATCTATTTTATTTGATTAGAAACGTTCTTCAAACGCTACGAAGAGACGACTCTTGTTCAAAACTGATGTGCTGTGCTCAATAACGATTCCTCATTACATCCTCATGCAAACACACTCGAGAGGAGTGCGTTTTCCCTTTAAAAACGGGGGGGGAACCCCCGGCCATCTATTTTAGTCTGATCTCTATATATTTTTGGATGCACGTGTTTTTTTTGTCTGTAGTGCTATTTTGGTGTACTGATGTCATCTAGGCATGTGTGAATGAGCTCACACACATTTCTGGCAAGAATATGTCTCAAACATAGTCCAAATGATTTATTATTATAAGCTACTGAGAAAAATCATTTCTATGTATACGTTACAAGTACACGTAAACCTGTGTATAGTATATAGTACAGTAACCTAGACACCCAGACACCAATATAAGCAACCGTATAATATTTCTAATACAATAAATTGCTCGATATTCAACATTTGACTGTTTTGGAACTAAATTTGTACATTTAATTAGTGTGAATAAAAAGAAAACGCAATTGCCAATGTGCTTGATGGGCCGGACATGTAGATGATAAACCAGAACCACCACATTGAGGAACGCTGGAACTATGCATACTGAATGTCATGTAAATAAGACCATTTTTTTTAAAAGGGTAAGGTTTTTAATGGTTGTATACATTATTGGATATATCTTTACATTTTTATTTTTATGCAATTTGCATTATTTTTAATTCGCTGACTGATGTACAGTTGTTGAAACTAACGATGAAATTCCTTTTCCCTATTAACAAAACACACCATAAATTAAGAAAGATATCATCATTTGCTAAGAAAGGATTTTTTGCAGTTCATACACACACACACACACACACAAGCACACGAACACACACACAAGCACACGAACACACACACGCACGCACGCACGCACGCAGACACACACAAACACACACACAAACACACACACACTCTTGGGGCCATAAAAACACTCATTCAGGAGTCAGCAGGATGCCAGGGTTGATCCAGGACACACTGCGAAACTAGTTATAGTTACAATCCTGGGATATTCCTGTGGTGGGTTTTTTATTTTTTTGGTTAAAAGAGACACTAAAAGTAGCATTTCACTCATTTAGTGTTCACGTTCATACACTCAGACTATCAGCATGAGTCATTTAGACATGCCATGACACAAGCAGGCTGTCCTGTGAAAACCTGCTGTCAGCATCTGCGTTAAAAAGGAGCACAGCTGCAGAAATCCACACCAAGGTTCAGAAGGAATCTACGTCGATAATTAAATACAAATCCTACATCGAACATCCTTCGAAACACACACACGTGCGTACACTCTCACATGACATGACTAGCTGGTGACATGGTACAATAGTGCACTGGATGGGAACTTATACTTCTTGAAGTAGACGTTGTCCTCCTCCCAATACCAGGTGTAGGTCAGGTTGCCGGGATACGCCTCCGCTTGGCACGTGAAGAGCGCGTTCTGAGAAATGTTTACGGTGATGTTTTCAGGGGGTGTCACTATATATGGAGGACCTAGAGGAAGCAAAACACACTGTAGTTGAAAATAGCATATGTTGAAAAAATATTATATCTGTATTATATTCTAATCTGTTGTTCCCATATACAGTGATGATTATCGCTGCACATCTCCAATCGCTGAACCATGCGGTTGTCAGTAGGCGTACTTACTGCTGGCTGCCATAGATTAACGTTTCACAGTGGGTGGTGCAACTAGCATTCCAAATCCGTTTTTTTGTGGCAAACTTGTGGGAAAACGTCCGTAAGCAATCACTGTATGTGTGAACGTAGCATTACACATTATTTCAACTTTAATCCTACTTTATAGTTCCAGAATCCTTACATATCTTATATATCGTATATCTTTCCAGACTATATTTCAAATACACAATATTCAATGCCCTCCTAGAACCACTGACAATTATTATTATATTACAGGAAGAAAACAAAATGCAATATAAAATGTGAACAAATAGATTTTAAACTCAAAATTACGAGAAATTCTATAGATTTGTTGTATAATTTTCCCTTTCTTTCAATGTTTTTCTCTAAATAATAAAATGTTAAATAGGTTTTTTCCCACTAAAGCAAATGTTTTGTACAGTGATCCCTCGCCACTTCGCGGTTCACTTATCGCGGATTCGCTATTTCGCGGATTTTCATAATGCATTTTTTTTTTTTGGTGCATTGTGCTCTGCATTCTGATTCGCTAAAAACTCACTCCCGC
>JAOUQX010000041.1:5738913-5750610 GCA_028566295.1 Liobagrus marginatus | reverse complement strand
GTTTGCACTACGCTTTGCCTGCTGGGTCTTCTATGCGCATTCCCGGATTACACCGCTCTGCTGCAACATCTCGCAGAGCGGCTGTTACAATAATGCAATTATGTTACATGCTACATGTCGTTACAATACTAGCTCCTTCTCTCAGGTCATCAGACTCATCAACATGGACATGTCCATCATACAGATACCTTGGAATCTTTGACTTGCAGAACTTGCTTTAGACCTTCTTAACTTACTTAGCAATAAGTAAATAAAATGGTGTGAAAACCCTTACATAGGGCTAGCAAAATTTTGAGCATTATTAGCATCCTTTAAACTGCATAGCACCCGTAACCAGAGCGCCTTACATTTATACAACTTGAAGTAGTTGAGAGTTAATTGCCTTGCTCAACCATGGATTTATAATTATAATCGAAGATCTGAAGGATAACTGACATTTCATTTTCAGATTGTATTTATCACATACACATACATGCAGTGAAATGTTTTTATTCCGCATATCCCAGCATACGTTGAACGCTGGGGTCAGAGCACAGGGTCAGCCAGAACGAACGGCACCCCTGGAGCAAGTGAGGTTAAGGCCCTTGCTCAAGGACCCAATGATGGTAGTTTGCCTGGTGTGAGGCTTGAGCCCCCAACCTTCTGATCACTGACCCAGAACCTTATATCATTGAGCCGCCACCACCACCTATAGGATCTAATCCTATAACCCTCCGATCTGCCGTACAACACCATAACCGCTGAGCTACCACTTTCCACGATAATGCCCTAACCAGATGCGTCTCCATCTCTCCTTTTCACAATGAAAATCTTCTTTGAGATTCAACATTGGCATATCGATGGTGTAGCCAGCCTTTATGCTGCACAGCACCAGTGTATCGACCAGTAGATATCACAGCTGTGGGATCACAAGCAGTACTTGAGAGAGGAAACTGCAGGTTTCCAGAGCAGAAAATCAATATGCCTCTGGGGAGACGTGGGGCTGCAGCCTTGCAGTAAAGGAGGTTTGTATAAGAAAAAAAAAAAATCTGAGCTTTGGAGAAACACGTCTATTTTTACATGGGATGAGTAAGTGCTGATGAGGGGTGGCGTCAGCACTGAGGTTCGAGAGCAAATCCACGCTCACTGGGCAAATAAATAAAAGAGGTTACTTCAGCCATAATAAGTTATTACAGAGGCACATTTCCCATCATCATGACTGTTCACTAAAGCTGGATTGCTCTTTGTGCCTTTTATCTTGTTGTATCATAAAGGCATTTTTCACAACCTACTGATTGTTTAATGCAGTCTGAGGTGCTGAAGCCAAGCTTTTTAGCTGATTCCTTAACAAATTGCATACACCACAGGGCTTGGGAATTAGGCCTATATTTGGGATTGCTGTGACACAACTTCAGAACTGTAGCACAAAGGTCTGCTGAGAACAAAAGTGATCTCTATTTCTATATCTCTTTAACTCTGCATAAAACTGTGGTTGAATTACAAGAAACCCATTGCAATAGTGATAAATTGTTCATTTCCAGGCTTAGTTCATTTCATTGGAATGAATAGGGCATAATGTAGCAATTAACTGTATGAATAAGGTCATGTTCTAGAAATGGTATTTAAAGTTACAGCAGGTATTTTAATTTTAGGTAAGACACATGGACTGAATTAGAAACATGTAAATAGATGTGCTGTAATGAAAAAAGAGCCTGACCCCAAATGACATTTCTACATTGGTTAAATTAAAAAGAAACTCATGTGAAAAAGCGCTCACATGACTAAAGTTAAGTCTATTGGTCACATGCACATCATACGGTGAAATTCTTTGGTTCCGCATATCCCAGCATACAAATTTGAAGGCTGGGGTCAGAGCGCAGGGTCAGCCAGAACAAACAGCACCCCTGGAGCAGGTGAGGTTAAGGGCCTTGCTCAAGGACCCAATGACAGTGGCTTGCCTGGTGCAGGGCTTGAACCCCCAACCTTCTGATCACTGACCCATAGCCTTATACCATTGAGCCACCACCACTCATGTCTACTGATGAGAAGTTTATGAGTTCAAATCTCAGGATCATCATGCTATCACGGATACCCATGAATTGAAGCACGTATCTGTTCTGTTGTATAATACGGATAAATCAAAAACCTTAAGGATGAGGATGTCTGCCAAATGTCTTACATGTTAAATAAAGCTCATGTGCATAACAGGTAGATTTGAGCTCTGGTACTGTAAATTCTAGTACTAGTACTAGTTATATAATGTGTTAAAATGGTGATGATAATACTGATGTTAAGTAGTTTTTCAAAAAGTGCTGTTCCAGCCGGGATGATTTTATACCTTCCAGAGATTCGTGTGTTAATATATATAAAAAAAAAAAACGATTTAGTTTATACCTTACTACACAAAGTCAAATGTTCAGAAGTCTTCCTGTAAATTGTTTACATGGTCATTTTGAAGATGTTAAAATTGAGAAAAACCAAATCTGGCATGGTGGTAGAGTGTTTAGCACTCCTGCCTCACACCAAGAAGGTCATGGGTTTGATTCTCACCCAAGATGTTTCTGTGTGGCATTTGCAATTTTGTGGGTTTTCCCGGGTACTCCGGTTTCCTCCCGCCTCCAAACACGTGATTGTGCATAGGTGAATTATCTACTCTAAATTGACCATATGAGCGAATCTGTGTGTGAATGTTTGTCTGTCTCTAAGTGTTAGTCCTGTGATTAACTGCCGATTGTACAGTGTGTACCCCGCCTCACACACAAAGTTATCTGGGATAGACTCCAGCGCCCCCACGACCCTGCACAGGATAAATGCTAGATAATGAATGAATGAATGAATAAACTTCATCGACATAGGTCATTGATTATGGTCATTCTGTATATGGTTTGTTTGAGTCAAAAGACTTTTAAATGTTTATTAATTCAAAATGCACTGGCCAGCTTATAAGTCTGCTTAAACAATCATTAGAGAAACAAATGATTAAGCTAACACATTTATCGGTGTGGTTTGCAAACTCTGAGTCATTAGTGCCCTAGTATGTATTGTGTCTGAGTCCTTACTAAAGTTCCAACTCGGGTGTATGATATAGTGTATAGGTGTATAGGATATAGTGATTTACCACATAGGAAGCTGATTGTGACATGAAAATTGTTTCTTTGTATTGCGTAGTAAACTCACACAATCTCACAAGAATCCTATTTCCAACCAGTAAAAACGATGATGTTGCCTTCATTTGCACTTCCACAGTCTTTCGTGTACGGTAGAAGTGATTACACACAACCTGCTTGCATGTCCTAGTTTAGAGAATCGCACAGCTCATGAGACCCTTCTTTCACGGGTATGGCCAGGTTTGGCATATCTAGACATTGATGTCACACTAATGACTAATTGTGTCTTTCACAGCATTGCGTGTGTGTGTGTGTGTGTGTGTGTGTGTGTGTGCGTGCGTGCGTGCGAGCGTGCGTGCGTGCGTGCGTGCGTGCGTGTGTGTGGCTGTGTGTGTGTGGGTGTGTGGGTGTGTGTGTATAGGTAAGCTTTGTTGAAGCTCCAGAAGCAGACGGGGGCTAATTAATGTGTTATGCATTTTTTAACAGGAACAAGTCAGGTTTGCATCGAGCATCTCACAAGGCTTATTCTTAGCAGAAAACATCAACCTAGCACTTTAAAAATCACTTGATTAAAATAGGCCAGGTAAGATCAGGTTTTAAATATCATTATCATGCTCAGGTCAAAGGGGTCTGGTTTTAATGTGAGTGTGCTATAGAAATTGCATTGCAGTGCATCTAACATGATTAATTGGGAAGTGGTTAAGGTGTTGAACTGCTGATCAGAAGTTCGAGGGTCCAATTCCTGGCCTCACCAAGTTGCCACTGCTGAACCTCTGAGTTATGCTCAGATGGATAAAGTTCGTTAATGTAAGTCGTTCTGAATAAGGGCATCTGCTAAATGGCAAAAAATGTTGATGGAAAGGTGATCTTAGGTTGTTGAGCAGTTATGTCCAGGCTTACCGGCATACTCCGGATCCACATGAGGAGGATAGAAGCGGAAGTTGATGAAAAACGGGATAGGCACACCGAACTTGAACCACTCCACCACATAGGGGGTCTGCTGGCCGTTGAGGGGGTGGCTCACGTCACATCCCAGAACTACGCTCTCTCCTGCACGGGCCGTCACGAACTGGGGCTCCTCTCTCAAGCCGTGGACACCTGCACACCATGCAAGGGCAGCGTTGAAAAAAAACATCTTTCTGGTCAATACTAATCACCAGTTTCAAGAACTTAACCAGGGTTAGCATCTCTCATGCATTTGGCATGATGCACATGCTTTTAGGCTTTGTCTCTCTCCCGTTCTTACACTAAACACGCCAAATTAATTAACAAGTCAATGTTAAAATAGAACAGCCCCTAATCATATGGTTTATTTCTATCAATATCAAGAAGGAGTGGGGTTTTAATTAGATTAGGAAAACATCTCGATTGGACTAGTTTAAATTAATTACATTCTGGTCCAGTCACATTTCGATCACATACACCCCTAACTGCCACCTGTGTGTCATGCAGATGTTAATACGCCGTTGTACAGTTTAAGTGTTTGTGCACTCAAATTATTTAAATACTATGTGCTTAGCACTCCTGCCTCACAGCAAGGTCATGGGTTTGTTTCCCACCCAGACTCTTTATGTGTGGAGTTTGCATGTTCTCCCCGTGCTTGCGCACCCGGGTTTTCACCGGGTACTCCGGTTTCCTCCCACCTCCAAACATAGGCATAGGTGAATTGGCTGCTCTAAATTGTTCATAGGAGTGAATGTGCTATGTGGGACTTTACAACGTCACGCCACCAGAGGGCAACCACATCAAGTTTCATAAAGGATTTGTTTTGTTTTCTTTTTTTTTTTCATGCCATGTGCTTTGTCTGTGTGTCATGTGACTGTCTTGCAAGTCTTGTGATGTGCTTCAGCCGTCTTGTGATTGGTTATTTTCTCAACAGGCCCCATTCATTTCGGGTGTTTCTTGTTTAGTCAATTAGTGCAACTTGCTTTATTGTTTATATAAACCCTTATGTCGGCTTTGGTCAAAGTTACCCCGTTATGTTCGTCATGTTATGAAGGGCTGCTAGGCAAATTGCTCGGCCAGAACTATACTGATACTTATGTAAGGGACACAAGACCTGATAGCTTATTTTTTTTATAGCATATTGTTTTTTTTTTCGATAGTCATGTTAGTGTTGCACATATGAGAATACCAGTTAATAATTATATTCGTTTATTGTTGCTTCAGATCATTGCTTCTACTTTCCTGTCACATAAACGTTCAAATAATGAATATCTGTAATGCTTTAAAAAATTATACATGCATCTGATTTCTAAGGTTATATCGTCTATATGTAAGCTGCTGAATTTTAAACTCAAATGACACATTTCCTTCTAGAATTTCCATTTCAGCTGCAAGAAAACTGACAAACTTTTTCCCCAGTATACATACGTTCTCTATCTTTTATTTCTCTCTGACATAGCCTTTAAACTGTATAGTTTTTTGAGATTGCCTTCTAGTCCATTTCCCTTCCCACGAGACTGATGGCTCTATACCTGCTGTATACAAACTATTGTAACCAATGTAAACTGCAAAGACCTGCATGTGATGAGCAGTTTCCCGGTCTGGTAATGAAAAGAGCCTGAAAAGCTTCCTGAACATGTACACCAATCCTGTTTTTTGTTTGTTTGGAAGTTTAATATCTATCAACGAAACATCTCCATCATTACAGATCCTATCAGGTCATTTGAGTATTAACTGCCTTCTACTTTACATCAGAGACAGACTTTCAGTCTAGCTGTGACGATGTTAATTGCTTTATCTCAGACTTTCTAAAACTGCCCAGGACGCAAAGAACATTATACAAATCGAGTAGCTGTAGTCTGCTGCAAACAAGTTTTTGACAAAGACTTCATATGTCCATCCATCCATCCATGATCTAGCGCTTATCCTGTTCAGGGTCGCAGGGGCGCTGGAGTCTATCCAAGCTAACATAGGACTTGAGGCAGGGTACACCCTGGACAATAGTCAGTTAATGGCAGGACTAACACTTAGAGACAGACAACCATTCACACACATGTTCACATCCATGGGCAATTTACCGTAGCTAATTCACCTATGCCGACTTCATATGTAATAAGAGTTTTTATCTGTTTTTAGTTTCTTCTGTTTGTCTACTGATGATTGGTGGGTAAAGACACAACACTATGGATGGGGTGTTCGCACCTTCCAGCTCACTTAGTGCATGACATTTTCAAATACACCCTGAAGAGGCTAATTTTTTTTCTTCTAGACATTTACATTTACAGCATTTGGCAGACCCCCTTCTCCAGAGCGACTTATTTATCCAGCTGAGCAATTGAGGGTTAAGGGCCTTGCTGGGAATCAAACCCCGGTCTTCGGATCAGCAGTATAACACCTTAACTACTGAGCTACCACTTTCCGCTTGCAAAGCCGAATGGGTACAATTCTTAAGGCTTCAAATAGTTAACCTGCCTCAAGCTTAGCCGCCACACCCATTCGCCACTGGCTGAACGTCTAATGTGTATGACACACAAAATACGAAACACTTCCGGTAGGTTGCATTCTACAGGATTTCCAAGAGACGTTTGTACCACTTTTTTTTAAATGTAGTCCCATTTCAACTGTGACACTGAGTGCTGGGATGATGGATTATCCAAATTCTGAAAAGATTATGGTACAGACTCTTGAAATACTTAACTAATGTTTGTACATTAGTCTGTTTTTGTAGCGATATCAACATTACATTGTCACTCCCCTAAACATGACGCTAAACACAAAAGTGATTGGTTGCTTTCGATACCAGTCAGAAGCCATATTGAGCGGTGCTTGGCCAATAGAAGCTGCTATGAGGTCCAGACCTTCTGTCACTCTGAAGGTCTGACACCACTAGACTAATAACCAATAGATCATTTATATTTGACAGCTATTGGAAAAGTGGTGTGTAAACCCCCAGTTACAGAGCAGCAGCCTACAGTTGTAACTAATTGTCTAATTGACTGCTGTGTAACTAGGGGGTTAAACACCAACACTGCTTTGGGTCCTTAAACATGGCCGTTATCTCTATATGGTCCAGGGTGCTGTGTTATGTCTGTGCAAAATGTTCTAAGAAGCTGGTTTATGTGAATAATGTATTTTACTGTATGTATGTTTAATCTGTATGTGATTAATGAAGTCTAATTTGCCTCCCTGTTCTTATTCTTTCTGGTCCCCTAACTCAAATGGATTCATCGAACCTTAAGCTATATGTTATTAGTGTTGTTCACATGTAATCAAGGCTTAAAGAAAAATCCCCAATTTACAGATCAACAGGATCGGCGGATTTTTTTTTATGTTTTCTAATCGTTCAATCTGCACTGCAGTAACGAGACAACGTGCATCACCTTTGGCCACCTAATTGATTGCATCAAAACTGCTGTTGGTCAGATCTGATTAAAATAAAAGGAAGCTGGATTAGTCACTCGATTTACGGGCCACTTTCGGACTTGTAAGCTAAAGGTCATTATTTGTGCCTTAGCAAGAAAATATATAAATGTATATAAATATATATATTCTCAGGAATGGATTTTCCTCCATTGGGTTTCCTTTGTAGCTTGAGAATGTTCACGTCAACAGGACATAAAATACCTTTAGCACTTCACTGGAGAGGCAAACCACTGTTGGGGGGGGGAAAAGAACTGATGATGAGGCAGTCTCCGACCCCAAGAGACTGTATATGGAAAACCAAGCAGCTTGCTCACTACTTTATTCAAAGGAGCTTAAAAAACGAAAACTGCAATGCACTATTCAGATAAGCCAGAAATTGTTACCATTGAAAGCACTGCAGAAAAGTCCGGAACACCATCAATTCTTTCAACACAACTGAGAACAAAAGCATTACAAATCCATATATTTGTGTTGCACTGATACGACTAGAAATGATTTCCACGGCTTTCTCCATAATTGCGGTTATACATCAATTAGCTGTAGTATTTATCCTGTTTCATTTCTTGTTCTTTGGAAATAGGTCACTTTATTTTTTGTCTAGATTTAGATTTTGTCTGCACGGCTTTTAAACAGATTTCAGTGAATGATGTGTTTGGCTTTGTGCTTAATGTGACAGTACAAGTGTGCAAATATACGCTGTGCAAAGACGTGGTTTAGCCGTCATGAACAGCTAATTGTCAGACAGCAAATAACTGAACTTAAGAATGGCTCTAAGGACTGGGATGGGGAATGCTGGGTGTGATATAATATAGTAATACGTATATCTGGGAAAAACTACCGATGGAATTTTTAATGAAGAAGCACAGAGTGCAACAGCTTGCATGTATATACACTTGCGAGTCCATGGTAGGAGTTGAGCAACAGTCAGTACCAATATTCATTTAAAGGGGTGATCATTTCAACCAATGCCACAATTGTGCAATAATGGGGGAAAGAAAAAAATCTAATTGGACTTCCAAATGGAAAAAGAAACAGTTTTCAATTTACGTTTACGTTACATTCCCATGAAATTATTTTCTTTGCACATCCCTGCTTAGAAAGTTGTGGGGTTGTGGTGACTCAATGGTAAGGCTCTGGGTCAGTGATCAGTGATCAGAGGGTCAGGGTTCAAGCCTCGCACCAGGAAAGCTACCATCATTGGGTCCTTGAGCAAGGCCCTTAACCTCACTTGCTCCAGGGGCGCCGTTCATTCTGGCTGATCCTGCGCTCTGACCCCAGTGTTCAAATTCATAAGCTGGGATATGCGTAATATAAACATTTCACTACATGTATGTGATAAATAGGATCTGAAAAAAAAAGAAAGTTGGCATCATAGAAACAGGTCAGCCCTATGTGTCAGAATCTAGCTGCTAATGCTATGAACCTATAGCATTAATCATTTGCTGCCCTTTGAACCATTGGCACCCATGGATGTCTGTTTTAATTTTATGACTAATTCACTGCTTCAACCAAAGCGATTGATTAACTCAAGTAATACAGTGAAACTACAAACACTCATGAATTGCCTAACTATTATATCTTTCAGGTCTAATTCTTTTAGAATATACACTCTATTCAGATTATATCTACAGTATATAGTAAATAAGCAATAAAATCTATTTGTAAAACTAATTTAAATCCTCATTATAGAATGAAATTTAATAGTAGCTCAGTACCTTAACACTAAGTGTAAATGATTCAAAAATGGCTGTCTGTTATTTTTATAACTCGGTAAGTCATTTTCAGGATGTTCACACCCATTAATTACTTGTTGTCGATAAGATCTCAGCACACGTCACGCAAGTGGATGGTGTGAAACCTGTACTCGGCTGCAATCCTCAACAGAGAGACAACAGAGAATCTGAACTCATGCAGCAAAAGAAGTGTCAAGGTGGACATTCGTTGAACCAATCAGCTGCCCAGGCCATGAAAAATGTCCTTTTGGTAAGCATCAATTGACACCAAACAGATGTCCAGGGTTGTTAACAAGCCAAGCTCACGTACTATCAAAAGGCAATAAAAGAAGTGTGTGATCAATCCTGTACCACAAACTCGCCTCATGGGAAGTGGTTAAACAGGCAGGTTCTCGACACTGCACTATAGACTCACTGGAGTGATAAGGGGAACAACACAATCAAGTTTAAGGTAGTGTCAGAACTAGAAGCACAAGGCAGGGAACACCCTAAATACGGTGCCAACCAATCACAGGGCATAATCACACACACTCGCACATCTACTAAATATTTCTACTTTAGAGATGACAATCATCATATAACGCATGTTTTTGGACTGAAGGAGAAACATACGAAATTGATTGTCCTGGTTATACCCAGTGTTTGTCGATTTTCCTTTTTCTCTGCTTTAAAATTGTTTGCTCGTCACCTGTAGAAAGATATTCAGAGCTATTTATTGTTTAAACAATCATTCTAACAGGACACAGTTGGATGGACTCAAATAAAAAATAATCAATAGAGCTACATAGAAAAGAACACCCTGGACAATCGCCAGTTAATCGCAGGGTCGCCCGTGTGCGCAAGGATGGGGAGAACATGCAAAATCCACACATAAAGACCCTGGGCAGGAATCAAACCCCAAGAGAAATCAGGAAATCTGAGTTGGATCATAGAGCAACTATAGAGAACAACACAAAAAAGCAAATAAAAAAATCCACACCTCTTCCCTTCTCCATCACCGTCATCTATTGTATCACAGTCCTGACACCGTCTATTAGTTTTGTCATGTCTCACGATCCATATACATAATACTATTTCCTATATACTATACTATTTCATACTTAGATACGAGAGCCTACTTTTCAGAGGAATTCTATAAGTACACTCACTTTAGAGGTCAAGTTTTATTAAGTTTAAACAGAATTTGTGTTAAGATTGCATCATAGGCATTACAATATCTTTTCTAATATGGTGACTTTAACACAGGCAGCACAGGACAAAAAATAAAGTTAGCACAAATAAAGTAGTACAGACTCCTCAGGGACACCAGATGGTCGCTAAGTCCTTTGAAAACGAAAGACGTGGTCACTTTAGCAGGGTCACTGATGTCCATCTGATAGTCTGTGCACCCTGCTTTCTTCAGCTGAACTCACCCCCATCTGGAGCCTGGTGTCCCTGAACTGAACTGGATAGTTCAGTGTACAGCACATTATCGGTTCCAGGCACTGGTTTGGAAAGCATTTGTCCCATTTTGGTCGTGATTGTGATTTACATATGTTGCTGAATGATCTCGGGTTCAATCCTCAGCTAAGTTTTTTTTTGCTATAAGTTTGTTATGCTCTCCTTCGGTCCATTTGGGTTTCCTCCAGGTTTTCCAGGCTTACACAGTCCACCAATATTCACCAGCACCCATGAATCAGCTATAGACATCACGTCCCTCCTGTTGGCTAAATGTCGGCGGCATATTGATATCAACTTCCTGTCGAGTAACACATGCCGCTCCCGAGCGCTCAGTCACGCTGACCGCTGCTTCACTCTAGATGGACCTGATCCATCCTAAGGACATTAAGAGTTAAAAGACCCATGGCAGGAAGGAATTTAGTGTTAAATCCATAATTAGCTCAAACGTTTCGCTGACTTATAAGTTCCATTAAAACTCCTGATACACAGTTTGACTTGTACAGTTGTAGAAATGACATCATTTAAAATCCCACTCTCTGGGGCCACCCATATGAGCCTGTGTTTACTTCTCACTCTTATTACTCTCACGATTTCTTTGTCATATTGTCTCAGGGAGGTTTTCCTTGTCACAATTTCCACAGGCTTGCTCATTGGTAATAAGTCTTCATTTAATTTTAAATTCGTTTGTTTTTATTCTGACTTTGAATGGAGTTCAATTAACTTTTACACCTCAACGTTTGATGTAGCGCGTGATTAATTGGGTCACTCTAGACGTCTCGTCAGCTTAAACCAGCGTAGTCATGTTCTCTGACTTCTTTCATGAACAAAGCATTTTCATCCTCGAGAGCTGAATGTTATTTGACTTTATTGAATTGTTCTGTGTAAACTCTTCAGACTGTCGTGTGTTAAAATCCCCAAATATCTGCAATTTCTGTTCATCAAACCAACGCATTTGCACAGTTCATGTTGATCACAAGCTCCTGAACTACAGCTCAAAGATAGATAGATAGATAGATAGATAGATAGATAGATAGATAGATAGATAGATAGATAGATAGATAGATAGATAG
>JAOUQX010000041.1:5649059-5661770 GCA_028566295.1 Liobagrus marginatus | reverse complement strand
ACTATGTATGTGAACAGACTTTTAGTGTGATGAACATCAACAAAGCACCCCACAGATCCCAGTTGAGTGATGAACACTTCAGATCTGTTCTGAGAATTGCCACAACAAAACTGACACCGGACTTTGATGCACTGGCAAAACGGGTGATCAACAACACTGTTCCCACTAAAAGTTAATGTAAGTAATAACACTGTAATTCCCTTTTATGTTTATGTTGAATATGTATGCATCTGGTGCTGATCCGGCCCGTGTGTCAAAATTTTTAAGTCAATGTGGCCCCTGAGCCAAAAAGTTTGCCCACCCCTGAGCTAGACCAACAGCGCACAGTTGAACACTCCCACGGCGAGTCCTGTAACTCAGGTAACAGCCACTACCCTATTCGGAAAAAAAACTTACAAAACTATGCTTGACAATTTACTGTTCCCTACTGTCAGATGAACCCCACTCCTGGTACCAAATATGAATAGCATATTCATATGAATTTGTGTCAAATGTGGGTAATATTGGAAACCACGATTATTTAGTACGTTTGTGATAGTTGTGATACTTTGTGCCCCTGATATGTGTCACAATATGCCACTGTTGTATGAGCCCAAGTGATTGTTTTTTAAATACATTAATATTTATGATAAGTTGATCACACAACACTAAATTGTTTTATTTGAGGTGATTGCTCTATGGCAGAACTCATAGCGAGGCTATTAACTGAAATGTAAGTTATGTATGAATGGTCATATTAGCTGACCAGCCTGGAGTTTTGTTCTCTGACCAGGATATCTGGGAATGCATTTAATGACATGTGAGGGGCGATGATTTGGATGAAGAGGTTACTTAAAAGGAAATGACTTCTCGGTGGAGGACAACCCTAATAAGCCTTGTTTAATAGTCTTGTAGTAAAGTTCTGTGTAAAGATTTGGTTTGAAATTGGAATTGATTTTGACTCACCACTATACCAGTAAAAACAAAATCATCAGAAATAACATGGAGAGGTAAGTAAAGCAAATAACATGTTACAATGACACCTGTGCAGGCAGCAAGTGACCAGTCAGTTTTCATTGTTGATGTTGGAAGCAGGAGAAAATTTGGTGGGCAAGCGTAAGGATGTGAAGTGACCCTGACAATGACCATATTGTGATGGCTAGATGATTTTTTTTGTAGCATTTTTGTACAGCTTGACGTCTGAAGTGTTTCCTGTATGTGTTGGTTATTACTTACCAAAACAGTTCAAGAAAGAACAACCAGTGACCTGGTGATAGGGTCATGGGCACCCAAACTCACAGATTTGGGAGTGAAGGCTAGCCTAGCTGGTCTGAAACCACAAAAGAGCTAGTGTAGCTGTAAAAGATAATGCTATCTATGATGGAAATGTGTCAGAACACACACTGCATCACAGCTGGTTGCCTCTCATGTATAGAGATGCCCATGTCCCTCGTTCACTACAATGTGCATCTGCGTCACTCACCGGTGTAACATGGAGGCATGTGTTCATGAAGTTTTATGTTTGTTTTGTCACACACGCTCCACTGTTTGCATACACACACACTGATTGACACACCTGAGTTCACTTTATGTTGAGTTACCATGCCTCAGTTTAAATCACGCGCACCTGAATGAAGTTAAGGGTTAATTATGTGTTTGTTAAAAGAGGAGGCGTTGAGCCAGCTCAACGCAGATGATTGTAACAGCATTCGTTGAAGCTAGAAGTGCTTGTGGTAACTGTGGACACCAAATAAAGAACCATGTCATTTAAGTCTGCGCCTGCCTCGTATCTGTGTCCCGGTTCGCGTCTCGCTATCCGACGACAGCCGTTCGGAGCGAGTGCCACGTTACAACCTGGGTAAGAGGCCACTCATCCTCTGTTAATAATTTGTCAGAATTAAATGACTTGAAATTTGATTTATATATCTTAATTTATAAGTTTGTGTCAGCGTGTTTATTTTATGCTTTCTATTCTTTAATTAATTATATTTTTAAAAAACTCTCTTTGCAGAAGTGTATTGATGGTATTTTTAGTTCCTGACCTAGCGAGTTATTTTTGACCAAGATAAAGATGTCTGTTAAATGCTGTAAACAGGATACAATTAAAGAGTTAAACCTTGACTGTATATTACGATGCTGTCATATATATGATATAAAAGCACAGTACCGTAATGCTTTTAATGATATGTTTTAAGACAATCGTATCAAGGTTTAACCTTTTTGACCTTCATATATGTAAATTTCTACACCTTCAGGAGCTTAAGTAGGATTGTTTACCAAATTTCTTAGTTAGATATCGTTTAGCATGCAATATAAGATACATTATAAGCTGCACAATAATTATGCACTCAATTGTATCGGTCGAACATGCAATATTGTGCTATTTACTGGGAATTAAATTTACATTGATGCCATTTGTAGGCGCACTTATCCAAAGCAACTTACAAAGGGTATCAGTCAATACAGTGTAGTCTATAACACTGAATTGATTCAGGTTTGAAGTATGTGCTTGAGCACAGTAGACTTAAATATTCTAATACTGGCATGTACTTTGAATACTTGCATTCAAAGTTTGCCTCTTTACATATTTAAAGTTTTATATACATATTAAAGAAATATTTGTCCCTCACCATTGGCACACTGCAAACTTATAGAATTAAGCCACAGAAACATCAGAGACACCAGAGTGTGTTGATTGGCATAGAAGCATAACAGATTAGAGTGGCTTCATTAACTAGTAGCAGTAAACTAGTAGCAGTTTAATATCTGTCCATTTACTTGGCTGGCGTTAATTCATAGCTTCAGACGCTAACATATTGTAGATGAATTACCTCATCATCAGATAGCATCAATAATAATAATGTATTTATGCTAGGATCCCTTATGTACCATAGACTTGCTTAAGTATTTACTTATTTATTAGCAGTGACTCCTGTTTGCAGCAGTGCTTTAGCTTGTCAGGATTATAAACCTAAAATCTGCACTAGACTCAAAAGATATTTTCCAACTGGGAGCTTTTGTAACTGGCTGGGGATGAGATCATCTTCTAAATGCTCGAAATGATGTCACAAGATGCAATAGGAAGGAAGGTGTGGTTACACTCTTTCTTATCCGAGGCTAAAATGGACTTTTGAATTTGTTTTGTGCCCAGCATCAAATTACCGTAGTTTTTTATGTCAAGCTCCGCAATGTTGGTCAGTGGCTCATGTGAAGGTAACACTCACACCAAGTAAGACTTTAACTAGCCAACTAAAGCTATTTATAGAGAGGTTCCAAAAATTTTTCGTTCAGATAGATGGCTTTAAAATAAATGATAATATCAAACCTATTTCATTCATTGTCTATCGCTTGGAGTCTATCCCAGCTAACTAAAGCTATTTATAGAGAGGTTCCAAAAAAATTTCTTTCAGAAAGATAGCTTTAAAATAAATGATAATATCAAACCTATTTCATTCATTGTCTATCGCTTGGAGTCTATCCCAGCTAACTTAGAGCGTGAGGCGGGGTACCCCCTGGACAATCACAAGACTAACACTTAAGAGACAGACAACCATTCACACACAAACACATTCACTCCTATGGACAATTTAGAGTAGCCAATTCACCTATGCCAATGTATATAAATAACGTGTTTGGAGGCGGGAGGAAACCAGAGTACCCGGGGAAAACCTACACAAGCACAAAACCTGCAAACTCCACACAGAAACATCTTTTGCAGGAATTGAACTGCTTGCTGTGAGGCAGGTGTGCTAACCACTCTGCCACCGTGCCGCCACCTTTTCCTTTAATTTCATTTAAAATGTATAGGTGTTATTTTTAACTAGAATATTCTGTGTAAGGTTATCCCAACAGAGGTAAAGATGTTTCTCACTGCATCTTGACTTATTTTATATCTGTGAAATAATAATTTCTTTGTTAGAGTGATATTTCTCACATCGCAAGTAGGTACCAACAGGTTTAAGTTATGCATGCCTTTTTTTCCCCTATCTAATTTGGTTTCTAAATGATGATGTAAGCGCTGCCAGTGGAAGCATTAGCGAAATGAATTTAAAGGATCTCTGTAGCTGAGGTAAGAACTGCAATCAGCAGAGAAATAATTTTACCTTGAAAGAGTTTGTTTACTCATGTGTAAAAGAAAAAGCTTTAACTGCTGTGATGAAATCATTTATCTATGAGACAAGGTTGCGAAAAAGAAATCGTTATATACATACTGCAGTTGGTAAATTATTTATATTCAATATATAGAGGCAATCTTATGAAGTGGTCTAGATCATATTTCACTGCTGTTCCACATTCAATTTACATATATGCTACTTAATGGGCTCTCTGCTCTATTAGTAAGACCTGTACTGCACTTAGGGATCAAGTGTTTGTCCTTGTGGGTGATGAAATCATGAGAGTGAGGTCATAGCAGTGGGATCATACACTGTTGCCAGTCTGCTCCCCGTTAGCCGTGATTCATATGCTAATTAGTGCTGGCCTGCTGCCTAGGTTCTGGCTGGGTGATCTATGAGCGGAGGACAACAGGTGGAGGAAGACGAGGATGTGGGCTGGCAATTCGACCTCTCTTCCTCCCATGCACCTCTTTTGAAATGTGTTTACATCTGCTAGAGCTGCAGATCCTGCAGCGAAGATTACACTGCGGGGTGGGTGGGGGAGAATATACAGCCGTCCACAGACACCGTTAGCATTATCCATTGAAAAAGCAGGCGACATTTAATAATAGATAAATCCGTTTTTAATTGATTAGGAGAATAACGCGTTGCTGTCATTCCCTGTCATGACGGGAATCAAGTCATCATTTTTTAATTATATGCTGTGTGTTATACTGGGAATGCTTACTGGGAAAGTTATCACTTATAAGCTCATTATAGTGTGGTTTTTTTTCCAAAGTGGAGATATAGGAAAGGAATAGAGGTAAACTTTATATAAACAAATCATATTTGATCTTTTTTTGTAGTTATATATAGAAACGAAACATCAAAATAGAATATCAAAATGCTATAGTCTCCAAAGCATCAGGGTTGACCCATAGGGCTGTGTGAAGTAAAGCCCTGGGATACTTTTTTTTTTTTACAGAATAAGAAATCACGTCATTTTAGGATGAAAGTTAAGGCAGAAAAAAATCAAATACACCTAGACTAAAGACACGAAACTCATTTTATGTTACCATGCATGAAGTCAGTAGGAATTTGTATGCCATTTCATTAGAGATTAACTCAAAATAGTAGCATATCATCAGTTCAAATTTATCTACACTATACAGCTTATGCACTAAACACTACAAATTGTAGCGCTTAAGGGGATTTTTAGATTTAGCCAGAATAGTGTTAGTGAGTTCAGGCACTAATGTTGAGTAGGTAAGACGGTCCAAGGTGCTGTAAGAATTCCAGTTTTTCCCAAACGTGTTCAGTGAGGTTGAGGCCAGGGTGCTGTACAGGACATTTGAGTTCATCCAGTCTAACTCAGGTGTTTTTGTCAAGGGACATTGTCATACTGGAACTCTGTTTGAGCCGCTTAGTTCCAGAAATTTTATAGAGACATTTTAGGAAATTGGATGCGTCCAACTTTGTTATAACACTGTCCTGCTGGAAGAGTTAAACTTAACAGGTTTGTTTTAACTGTGATTAACATTGGTCTAATCAGATTACTACCCATCAGAATTCAGTTTGGCTGGCCACCTAAACTAATGGGTTTAATTTAAGCATCAATGACTAAAAACCAGTTAAGGCAGATATCAAATAGATCCATCTGCCAGGTGTACAACAAACACAGAGAGATGAGGATCCAATAGCAGATCATGTTTTATTTTTTGTGAGCAGTGGCAAAGTCTTATAGTGCAATAACGGTGGCGGTGGAGGAACTTTGTGTCAGGAGAACGGCACAAACGGTGCTTGGCAAAGTCCTTCGTAGTGCAGCGGCACGTGTCAGGAGGCTTTCTGTAAAAGCACAAACAAATGTCAGCAACGGTTTGGTAGAGTTTTGGCAAACAATGCTTCGCGTTCATCCTTCGTTGTGGCGCTGTTTATATACACTGGGACCCGGAAGTGAAACATCGAGGCGAATGACTAAAACCGGAAGTGACGTCATCGGCGAACCGGAAGTGGCTAGTATTCCAGTGAATGGTCCCGTGATGTTACACTATCAGTATAGGTTTACACTGTTAACATATAACCTAATGTTTGGGTTATGTTTATTGAAAATAATTTGTATGAGAAGGTGAGTAAAATGATTCTAGTGTAACTGAAAAACATTTGAAGACCCTTTGTTTATAATATCTGTTTGCAATCTACTGTATTATATGCATTAGCGTAGGTATTTACAGACTTGGATTTTATGTTTTTCTTTTATGGTGCCTGTTCGTTTGCTATGTAAGACCTAGACCTCTTGGCATAAAAGGACACACACTCACGAAGGAATACGGAAGAAAGCTAAAGGAGAATTTCTAAGTTCCTGAAAATTCGAACTGAACTGCCTCCACATATGAAATGAAACCCATCAGGCTTTTCCAAAATAGTAACACTTTTCTTTTGTCTATTATGTGTAGGAGAAAATATGTATCTGTTTTACAGCAATGTGTGTGTGTGTGTGTGTGCCCGTGTGCGTGTGTGTGTGGCTAAGGCAGAAAAATGGCAGTGCTTTAAGATTAAGATAAAGCAGTACAAACAAAAAAGTAATCAAACGTGCTTAAAAGGCATCTGAGCCAGCTGTACCTCTTTCATTCAGTGTAGGATTACTGAGTAATGATGCTTCAGAGGCAGCGTTAATACGCCTCATCCGGTACCTTCACAAAGAATTGTATATACGGGTATATATAAAACCACTGGATTTATTGTCCTTTCTGTTTAACGTAACGTGTTTAGAAGTCATTCAAACAGTTAGATCAGTTAGATATAACGTGTAACCGATTAGATAAGGAATGTATCCTCATTAAAAATGTGTTCTTGTTTTCAATCACCTCTTACCAGACCTGGTCTTCTGAAACCCTTCTGGTCGGTAGCGGATCAGTAACACTGTACAGTTCTGCATGAGTGACTGGATGGTGGTGAATTTAAATCACACGCCTGTCAGAGAACCAGACAAACTGCCTTGGGCAAGGACGTTAAACCTGCACTGTTTAGGAATATGTTTGGATTGTGTTGGATTAAATTAAACAAATGATCAAGATCCATTTTTTTTACTCGGATTTTTGACATAAATTTTTGACAGACATGGCAGTCGGCATCCTCTTAAGCTGTAACACTCAACATTTTTAAAAAAGTTTTCTGGACATATGGAAATTAGGGCACCTGACCATCACATCGATGTGTGTTTTGGGCGCGTCCTATTCTCGCTCTTATTTATGCCTATCATTTAAATTCATTTCATTGAATATTATTTTTAAAGCTTTTTTTTTTTTACATTAAACGGTCAAAGCAGCTAGTATAGATTTATAAATTATCAGAATAAATATTACAATTTAAATGCATCCCTAATAAACAAGCCTGAGGCAACAGTGGCAGGGAAAAGCTCACTTGGGTTATATTTGGGAGAAAGCTTGAAAGGAATCAGACTCAAAACGAAACCCTTCCTCATCTGGGTGACACCAGAGTGTGTATTAATAAATAATGTCCTGTCTAGAAAAGTATATTTCCAAGCAGAATTGTAATTAGGAGCTTTTGAGCAACTTATAAATCTGCGATGTGTTTAACACTAATTTTATCCTGGGGAAGGGATTAGCTTCTTTAATAATCTTTACTCTCTTCGGGAATGCTTTCCACTAGATTGTGAAGTGTCACTTTGGGAATTTTCTCATTCAGCCACAATAGTATTAGTGAGATCAAACACTAATGTTGGGTAAGGTAGTCTGTAGTGTTACAGTTTATACCAAAGGTGTTCAGTGAAATTAAGGTCCAGGTATGCAACTTTTTTCACTCCAACCTTGACCACCTTGTCTTTATAGAGCTTAGGATCTTTGTGCACAGGGGCATTGTCATGCTGCAACATACAAAGACATTCCACATTCAAGACAAATGTGTGTTTACAACAGTTATGGTGTGCTGGTAAGATGCCGAACAACTTTTGGCCGTATACTGTATACTTACTGACTTGGGTCTGAGTGATTGAGGGTTTATAAACGCAGCCAGTGCATCACTGTATCCTGTCCCTTCTTTCTGCCAGCCAGACCTGCGTTAGCTAAGACTTGTGTGTGGACAAAACAGTTATATTATATTAACTCACCTCTGAAGTGGATTTATGTTTGCAGTCATTTGTCTGCTCGAGAACACAGTAACAGAGTGCTGAAGCATTTCATGCCGTCCAGTCGTATCACTTATTCATCTACTTGCCTCTTTACTTTGGCAGGTACCTTTGATGCATACGAGGCTGTCTAATATCAGTAATGCAGTGTGTGTAAATCTTTATATGTATTTTTGTTGCTGTTGTTGGTAAAGCACACTAAATTAGAAAGATTGAAAATAATGATTTTGGGAAACAGCCTTCTGAGTGGGTGCGAGTTGGCATTTTCGCATTTGTTTCAAGCCCCTTTAAATGTAAATAAAAGAACCAAATATTGAAGGAGGAGCTCAGCAGAATTTGGCAGTGGCACATTAATAATGCACTTCCCAACAGGCTTGCCATTTAACGTCTCTTCATGAGCTCTACAGGAGGGAGAGAAGAAAGCAGCCTGGCCTTTTGAAATGAGATCAACCTGAGTGAGGCTCTGCAACAGAAGTGGCCTATTATTCTTTTTTGTCCACAGAACCGAGATTCAGATTGTGTTACCACTTGGCAACCGATCAAGACTACTGGTTTCAGTAATTGGAAAATGCATTAAATCTGAGAAGATCCTAAGACTGAATATAGTCTGTTCATGAGTTTACCTGCTACAGACATCGCTACATGTAGATTGGATGTGTTTATTAGGGGTTACACAAAAATAGGAACAGTTCCAACAAGAGAAACAGCAACAAAATGGAATAGCAAACAATGCACCAGAATCTGTGCAGAAATCAGGGAGAAAAACTGGTACACGGTGAAGTGGGTACAACCTGGTTGCAAACAGGCCGGGCAAAAGAGAAGAAAATTTAAAAAAAAACAAGTAGCGCTAACAGAACATGCTAAATAAAGGCAGTTTAATGCAATCATAATGTATGTTAAGTCAAGGGTTAGGGTTAGGTTTTATCATTTTACCATATACAGTGCTGTACACAGTGGAACAAAAAATACCAAGGTGCTACACAGAACATAAAACAATTACGCAGACTACATAAAGTGCACATGTGCAAATTTAGGGTTATTGTTCATCATGTCATTGCTCTAAGACACTAGAATCAGTACACAGAAGCTGAATGTAAGAGTGCAACTAGACTGTACTAATTGTCCATAAGATAAATAAATACTGTACATGTAAACATTCGGTGATGAACTAGCAGCCAGTATTGGTGCATAAATTGCAAATAAGTGCGCAGGTCCATGGTGACTCTGACTGAGCCCATGATGTGTGATATTGAAATATCATTCTTCACTTAGATAAATCCAACAGCCATCGGGTCATCGTGGTTTCTGAGAAGAATAAAACTTGCGATCATCTGCATAAGCATTTAGGTTTACAGTGAAAACCCCCCTATCAAATCCAAATCAATTCCAAATACATTGGGTGTAGATGTTTTATCTTGGAGCAGATGTGGAATTTCTTTTTATTAAAGATATCAATCTGTGACACTTGTCACGTCCACATGGGACTTTTGTTTGTTAATTTAATGAAGATATTATTTATTTAAGTGATGTGTAATGATGTGCAATGAAGGGTACATTTTGAACAAAAGTTTCTACTGCATGTCTTTTCCTTTCAGTATTTGCCTTTTGTCAAGTTCTACTGCATGTCTGACAGCTCGACCACTTACACAGCAAAATCGTATTTCCTTACATATAGCAAACGCATTAAATGTTCTCTGATTTTTAATCGCAATATAAAGAGAAAATGACACAATTTTTATATGTACAGTTCGCTTGACCTTCTGTGTTGAAAGTACACACATCTGCACATACATCCGGTTATCTAACGAGTCATTCATTCATCCATTATCTAGAGTTTATCCTGTTCAGGGTCGTGGGGGCACTGGGGTCAATCACAGCTAATTTAGGGTGTGAGGTGGGGTACACCTTGGACAATCGGCAGTTAATCACAGGACTAACACTTAGAGACAGACAGCCATTCACACACACATTCACTCCTATGGACAATTTAAAGTAGCCAATTCATCGATGCCCTATCGCATGTGTTTGGAGATGGGAGGAAACCAGAGTACCTGGGGAAAGCCCATACAAGCACAGGGAGAACATGCAAACTCCACACAGATAACCAGAGAAACGCCCTGGGTGGGAATCAAACCCATGACCTTCTTGTTGTGATGCAGGAGCACTAACCATTCTGTCACCGTGAGGAGAAAAATAATATGTATATATAAATAATAATAATAAAAAAAAAGTATCTACCAGTTAAGAGCTTCCACTTCAGTGTTTATATTAAACATCAGAACATGATCGCTGTGAATATAATCATGGCGTGATTGTTGGTGCCAGATGGCTTGGTTTGAGCTGAACTCTGATTGGTTTGAGTTTGAGTTTTAACTGCTGCTGATAACCTTGGATTTTTGTCTCTGGAGGTTAAATAAAATAGTACAAAAAAAAAAACCCCAACAAACATTGTGTAAACAAGGGGGCTGCCAAATGAAAACCCTTGTGGATGAAAGAGATCAAAGAAAAATGTCCAGACTGCTCAAAGCGGATGGAAAAGAGATAATAACACAAATAATCACTCTTGGTAACTGTGTTTCAGCCCTGGGGCGCATGCACCACAACAGCAAAAGTTTACACTGTGCTCCACTCCTGTCAGACAAAACAACAAATTGAGGCTATCATGGACCCAGGCTGGACATTTATATAAAAAAAAAAAAATGCTTTCAGTGAGCCTGTGTTTAACAACAGCCAATAAGAAACAAGTCGAGGAGAAGATGGAAATGACAAATATTTTTAAATGTCGACTTTTGCAGCACGAAAACTGAAAATCCATGTGGTCTCCTTCTCCCCAACCATTTTCTCAATTACTCTCGTTAAATCTTCTCCTGTTGTTGTTTCTCTCGCTCCAAACAATAAGTGTTTATGCCGCATGTTGTCGTTTTACAGTATCCATTTTCACTTCTACTTTTTCGCATCCTTTTTAGACCACGTGATGCGCTCCCTCTGGCACCATGATCTTAGTAGCATCTTATAGTGTGTGATGCGGCGCGATTTTTGTCGTGTGTACATGTTAAATATGAGGGAAGAAAATCTGCAAAGATCCTCGTTTGAGCTGTGTGTGCTGCAACCGCATTTTATAATCGGTTAGGATTTTAAAACTCCCGTAGTGTGATAGTGCCCTTAGCTTCTTGCTATTGGCTGACGGGGAGGAACTTGATGTAATATTTCACTGTTCTGCTCATTCACCTCAGGATTCAATGTATTGTGCATTTAGAAGTGTTTTTTTTACCTACTTTCCCCAGTTATAACGGGTAACTAATGAACTTACAATAGACTTTGTGTTATCTCAGGCAAGTAATGCAACATCTTCCTGTCATGTGCCCTTACCAGATTAAGAGTTTGTTGACAAAGCTCTCTGCTCATGTTGCCACACTATCTTGCCTGGCTTAAAATAATATTACAGAGCTGTTTTCTGCTGCTTTCTTTACCTCAACTCATGTATAGCAAAGGACAGAAGAGCGGAGGCTTAGGGCTTCGGTCTTATCTGCCTAGCACAGTACCTTGAGACAGGAGCAGGGACAGAATCGAGTGTGTTTCACGTTTCCCGTTAACCAGGCGCATGGTATTGCAGACCTTATGGGCCAGCTGGAGGTAAATAGTGACACTTTTTTCAGTTATTCTCTCTTCTTTAAGCAGAGCTCATGAATTACTCATAACTCTTGTCTCCTGAAAGATGCAGCATGTTTTAGAACAGCTTGTCCTTGTCCTTGCTTGTTCATGGGGCTTGTGCAAGTTATATTTAATTCAGCAGGGTGATTGGGCAGGGACTAGGGAAGCGAGAGTGACAAAGAGGGAACGTGAATGGGCATGATATGAGCATTTTGGTACAAGGCATATGGCCATACAGTTATGTTGAGACTTGTTAATCAGATGGTTAGTGTTAACATTGGCTGGTTAAAAACGTTTTTGTTCTGTTCACCGTTATCAACAAACAATCATCCATCCATCCATCCATCCATCCATCCATTTCCTCTTCTCTTTATCCTATGCAGGGTCACAATCAATCAGTCAATCAATCAATAAATCAGCACACTGGGTTGGGTCACAGGGCACAGTGACACACACGCACACGGACGGACGCACACACGCACGCACACACACACACACACTTGTTTTATTATCTTAGTGAGGATCCTACATTCCACAGGCAAAATGGTTTTTATAATGTATAGTGTAAACACTACATTCTATTTCCCTACCCTACCACTATGCCTAAACCTACACATCACACGAAACATTCTGCACTTTTTAATAAAACATTGGTGTGCTTTTAAAGCTATTTTACTTATGGGGACTCATGAAATTTGCAACATGAAACATGCTTATGTCCTAATACCAGTGTAATACCCATGCCATTACACAAATTTGTGTCCTTATTAATTCATGAAAACAAGTTCACACACACACACACACACACACACACACACACACACACACACACACACACACACA
>JAOUQX010000041.1:5627626-5638404 GCA_028566295.1 Liobagrus marginatus | reverse complement strand
AAACCCAATTTTGCGAATGAAAAATGGGGGGGTCGACTTATACACCGGGTCGACTTATACACCGGCATATACGGTATTTCCGCTTTCGGAGATGCTTCTTAATAGGCATCTTAAATATAAAGTTGTTGTCTGTGTAAGCTTATCACAACAGAGGAAAAAGACAGTGTCCTGCCTCATTTTATATCAGGTTTGTCCATTTCAGTGCCAGTATACTGATTAAAAAAGGAGTTCTGTTTTGCCTGCCTCTCTCTTTCTTTAATAGCCCTGAGAGATGATTTCCGCCAGGCCCCGAGCGATGTGGTGGTCGCTGCCGGTGAACCTGCTGTGCTGGAGTGCATCCCACCACGTGGTCACCCAGAGCCCGGCATCTCCTGGAAGCGGAACAACGTCCGAGTGAGCGACACAGACAGCAGGATCTCTGTGAGTCTCCAGCAATCTATTGATTAAAGCCTGAGAGACTTATGAGAGGGAAAAAAATAAGCCTTGAGGCAGCAAGCGCTGATTACCAAGTGCTTATTAGAAATTGACCTCTGATCTGACATGACATCATCGGCTGTCATCAAGCACAGTTAGGATTAGCTCAAAGAATATACCTCAGCAACTTGCAGTGGTGTGTCTTGAAGTCAGATTGATTTTGGACAGGTGCTATTGTCATTACGGCTGAAGATGTGCATCAAAATCAGGAAGCGATTTGCCTTGAGAATAAAGAGCCCTGATTGATGTTTCTGAGCTCTTTGTCGATTGTGAGTGTGTAGTGGGAAATATAATTGTCAGCAAGCAGCAGAAGTGTGATTGCTATGTGCTGTCGCAGATGCGCGGTGGCAAGCTGATGATCTCACATACTCGGAAGAGTGACGCAGGAATGTACGTGTGTGTGGGATCCAACATGGTGGGACAGAGGGACAGCGATCCAGCCGAGCTGGTGGTGTTCGGTGAGACCTTTGCTCACCTTGTTTCTATGCCATGTAGTGACTCACCTTATGTGTATGTCATGTAGCGACTCACCTTAAGTCTATGTCAACTGAGGTTCAGCATGTGACTGGATGTCATTGTGTGTGTATGAGCAGAGAGACCAGTGTTTATCCGTAGGCCGGTGAATCAAATAGTGCTGGTGGAGGAAACAGTGGACTTCCTGTGCGAGGTCCACGGCGATCCGGCTCCCACAATCCGCTGGAGACGAGAAGGAGGAGAGCTGCCTCGTGCCAGGTGAGAAGCCAGGCTTTAGAATCCTTAGAATCCCCTTAATTCTGGAGCCACCGATCTAGCCTGGGAGCTAAACAGAAGCTAAACAAGTCTGGGTTAAAATTGAATGAAAACCTACACCCACACTGGTCCTTAGTGGATAAGATTGGACTTCCCTGATTGTAGCTGTTTAATAAGGTGTGACTAAAGTATTGAATAATTTAATTGAATTTAGAGTAGCTTATTCATATATTCCCAACTGCATGTGTTTGGAGGCGAGAGGAAACCAGAGTACCCGGGGAAAACCCGCACTAGCACGGGGAGAGCATGCAAACTCCACAAACACCCTGGGGGGAATCGAAACCTATGACCTTCTTGCTGTGAGGCAGGAGTGATAACCACTCTGCTTATATTTAAAGCTACAAAAAACAAAACTCAAACAAAATTAAGTGTTATATGAAACCCATTTCTTCTACTACTTGTTTATAAATATAATTTTATATATATATAGATAGATAGATAGATAGATAGATAGATAGATAGATAGATAGATGGATGGATGGATGGATGGATGGATGGATGGATAGATATATACACACACACACACACAATTTAAAGTTGTGATTTTAAATAATTTAAATTCTATGTAAGGTCTAACGACCAACATGTCTAAAAAGGTTTTCTGACGAATTTTATAACAGACTTACAGCTGACAAAATACTTAATGTGCATACTAATTAAAAATGGCCAATTCTGCCAGAGGAATGGGAAGCTAATGCACGGGGGTTAAAGAAGGTGGTGCATGCTATGCCATAGGTGATCTAATAAATTTTTTTTACATTGCGCTAACTGATGGGCTTGCAGGAACGTTACATATGTTACATCGTTTCTTAGCAAGTATTAAATGTCAAGGAGAAGTATGTTTTAACAAGCAAAACACTTGAGATGCCAGTCAGTGCCAAACAATTTGGCTGATTATTCTGCAAAATTAATTATTTAGAGAATACTTAATACTCTTAACTATCAGAAGCGTACATATTCTCTTCTGATATTTTATTGATAAAGAATCTTATTTACTGCTTTAGAATCTTCCGTAATCCTGTTGATAAAGATCAGTCATAGTAAACATGGTTATAGTTACAGCATAAGGCTACAACAAAAAGAACAGGTAGAATCACATTGTAACACAATGGTTTTGGTTTGTGAGGACTGATGAGTGAGTGTATGTGCAATTCCTCACACCACCAAACTGTGATTTGTTCTTTTTCATCGGGTGGGTGTAGATTCGAGATCCGCAGTGACAACACTCTCCGTCTGCTGAAGGTGCGAGAGGACGATGAAGGGACGTACGCGTGTGTCACGGAAAACAGCGTAGGGAGAACTGAGGCTTTGGCGACGCTGCAGGTCCACGGTACATTAAAAAATAACCTGTGTGAAGTCTTGTTTTTAAAACACACACATACTGTAGACACACAGTTCAAAACGATGCACATGTGGGCACTCTGCAGCACTCATAAAATATAAAGCAGATGTCTGTGTTAATGGCTTGGTGTGTATGCTCAACCTTGATTTCCATTAAGCTGATCTGATTATGGCTCTTTGGGCCTGTCAGGTACCATCAATGTTATCTGGGGGAATTTCGATGGAAGGAGTGTGTTTATAAGCTTCTTGTTCTCAGTCATAGACACTACATCCTGCTTGTGGTAAAGCATATGGATTACTACATTTGACAGCCATTAGGGAAGCAGCCCGGGCCAAGCGAAAGAGAGCAGAGTATTAATAGATTTTCTAGGGTGTGTGTGCGTGTGTGTGTTTTCTTGTATTCATGAATTTATGAGGACACAAATTTGTATAATGACATTGCACTGGTATTACGACGTGAGCATGTTGTATGGGGATATTTTATGAGTCCCCCATAAGTAAAATAGCTTTAAAATCATATTAAACGATGTTTTATTAAAAGTTTAAAAATGCAGAATGTGGAATGTATAGATTTAGGAGTAGGGTGGGGGTACAGTGTGTACACTATAAAAAAAAAACCTTTACGCATATGGAATGTCCTCAGTAGAATAGGAAAACAAACCTGTGTGTGTGTGTGTGTGTGTGTGTGTGTGTGTGTGTGTGTGTGCGTGCGTGTGTGTGTGTGCATGTGTGTGTGTGTGTAAAGTCTTTCTAGCTTGATGGAGACAAAATATCCTTGTGAGGATATGAATATATGCAAGGGCTGACATTAAAGAAACACTTGGGTCAAGTGAAACGATGCATCAGTATGTATGCCACAAAAAAAACCCTGTAGGGAAAAATGTTAAAAGTTTTTTTCCTTCATATTTTAGATAAGACTTAGTTGGGTTAGTGTTGTTTCTCTTGTTGAAATTAGTAGTTGAAATAATACCTCAGAGAGAAAAAGCAAAAGATATTGGAAGGAGTTTCAAGGCTTTTTGAAACGGTTATGAGGTTTCATGAGACCAAAAACTGTCCCATTGTTCCTAATGTATTTCAGTGCACTAGAGATAGAAGTTTCAATTAACATCCATCAACAGCCAGACTGATGCACAGAGTGAAACACAGACGCTTTCGGAAGCATAGCGCTTTTCAACACTCATAATGGATGCCTCATCTCGGCCATCATCTTTAAAGTGTCCTCTGCTCAGTAAGCCCTGGAATGTCTTAACGTCCTCCAAATTAGAGCTTGGCCACTCACACATCTGTTGTTTTTCCATTCATCAAGGGAGCATATCTGTTTAAAGCCAGACAAAACCCTCCCATGAGTCATGTGGCCAATCAAAAGCCACACTGTCTCCATCATCCGAGATCTACTGGACACGGAGCACAGAAAGGGAAATGAGGCATGGAGGTGATATTAAGTTTAAACTCTGAATATTTCATTCTTCACAGGAAGATTTCCTTGGTACGGCTCATTATCTCAGTCTCTTAATCTGATGTACACTTTCTGGTTCTGTGGATGGCAGAGTTAATTGGCTTAGTCTCTCTCTAGAGTGTTGTGGTAACCGGACGAGTATTTTATTCTCCTTTTTGTCGCTGGATTGCTGTGGTAATCGTTCACTTGTCACACTAGACAATTGTTCTTTTGGAACTCAGTTTTCCCGGTCGCCTTTCGCAGTGCAAACGCTTATTTGTGTAGGTGTATGACAGTTCACTCAAGATTCTCTCTCCATTTCTTTTTCTCACACCCTCTGCAACATGCTTGCTATGTTTATATGCCGGCTGTGAAATTTCTTGCGCAGCAGGATAGAAGACTCAAAACAAAGGCCCGCACAGAGCTCAGCTCTGTGGCTCACAAATCCATAGCATGGTTGTGAGGCGGATTTTTTGCCACCCAGTGAATTTATAGATGGTCTTGAACAACTTGTGAAAAACATTTTAAAAAAATTTATACTCTAATGTATTTGAAGACCAAACACAGGAAAAAAAAAAAAGCTAATATGGGTTTTTATAATCTTTGTCAGTGCTGACGGCTCTCACGGTTGCTACAGCTGTCTTGCCAAAACAAGTTCCAGCACTGTGTGTAAGCAGAGGATAAATTAGATGGGGGTGTGGGGGGGCTGGAATGCTGTAATTTGATAGAAATGTAAATCATAGCCTGGCATAATGATAATGATAATAATTTTGATGTAATACAGTTTCATGCTGCTTTAAAGAGGAATATCAAAATCATAAAATGTTTTCCTTCACGCACAGGGAGCTGCTATGGGATAATAAAATCATTAAATAAAAATTGTTAATTAAGCTATTTTTAACATAGGCTATCGGCCTCTCAGCTGGAGTAAAAAAAACAAACCCAATTGAAATCAAGATTTTAGTGAAAATAAAACAGTACCCATTAGGATTGTGATACAATGTGAATATTCAACCCTATAGGTTTTTGCTCAGTATATTGTGCAAGAGATTGATTCACTTAAAAAATGTATTAAATAGACATTTTTGGCCACAGACAGCAATGCATAGGAACAGAGGAAAAATATGTTTTTACAATTTTTGCAAAAGTAATCAAAATTGTTGATCAGTATTCAGAATGTAGCATCCTGCATGATGCATGAATGGTGCATCCTGTCTGCTTTGAATATTTTGAGATATTTCTGGGATGTGACTGAGGTGGCTCCAGATACATAATTTAGTGCATAATTTAGAATGGCACACACCTGTGTTAGTACTGTCCCATCAAAAACTAAGCAATGGTGTCCAAGGAACTTGTCTCCACAGAACTTTCAAATCTAAGCAAAGATGTAAAAGTTATTTTTAAAGCTTTGCATATTCCCATTCCCCAACGCTGTGAAACTTAAAACTCCTTTCTGAGTTTGTCAGCAAACTCAGTCACAGAGTAAGAAGAGTCTTGGTCAGAAAGGTAACCAAGAACCCAAGAACCACTTGAACAGAGATCGAGCCTCGCGTTAGTTCAGGCAGGTGCGATAGTCGAAGCGCAATTAGCGACAGCCAGCCGTGTCGGATCCAGACGCCAATCACAGCGTCCCTTTAAAGCACAGCCTTTTCCCCGTGCCTATCCCTAGCCGCACGGCGTTCAAACACCCTTCCCCCGCCCCTTCTCCACCGGGCAAACCAAAAAAGTAAAAGAAAAACAGCAACAAACCCGTACTTCACAACCAAACAATCCAAGGAAGAGCTAATCGAGCGCGCGGTGCCTCCCGCGCGCGCAGCCTCCAATTCCCCGCTCATGCGGCGGTCAACACACAAGAAACAAGCAGCTGCACGCAAGCTTGCGCGTACAGCACCGGATCCGTTCTGCACCCCAGGGGGGGATTGACTCGCAGCTCCCCCCGCCCGGTCCATGCAAGGCATTCGGACGGGCGCGGGAGTCCGCCCAGAACGGATCCATACCGCCAAACGTAACCGTAAGCATATCTGGTAATAAATAACATCGACCCAAGCAACCTGACTGAATTAGCAGTCCTGCCAGAAGAACAACTACACTCCATCAATCAAGCCTTTATGGAAGACTGACTAGACAGAAGTTACTCCTGAGTAAAAGGCATATGGAAGGCACTTAGAAGATTCTAAGAGCATGAAGAAAACATTCTCTGGTGACTGAAGTCTTTTGGAAGAACTCCAAGTGCTACATCTGGCAAAATCTATACTGCTTATCAGTTGATAAGAACTTAATCCTTTTGAGTGGGAGAAATTGCCTTAATACAGGTACAGCTTGTTGAGACCTGGCAAAAAGGAGACTTGATGCTGTAAATGCTGTAAAAGATCTTTATAGAAAAGACTGAATAAATGTAATGAATTGTTTCTTAATGAGGGATTTTGGTTAGGAAACAAAGATTAACCCTTTTATAGCAATAATCGAGCAAAACTATAAGAGGTTTGGAATGCTTTCCATATATACTGTATACTCAAATCCTGCTGTGCTTAAATTTCAATGAGATCAGCGTTGGGACAGAAATGAAACAGTTTTCCTCACACTCTCTCTCCTCTAACCCTAACCCAAGTATTAGTTTAACTCATGAGTAAACACAATAAACCTGGCCTTTATTCACAATTAATTAAAAGCATCTCCAAATTCACAAAATGCCAAACCTACAACAGAAACTGGTATTCACTCATATCAGACAAAAATGTGAGTCTGAGGCTATCGGGTACCTTTCTCTTCAAAACTGGCCAGTTCAAGATCACGTGATTGTATAATGATTGTTTATTTGAATACGTGAATAAAAAGGTGTAAATAGATTGGTGTAAAGTGGCCAGTGGGGGTTTTATTCTATACATTTATTCACTTTTGGTTTCTGATTTGATAAAGCAAAAAAAAAAACAAAAGGACTGCATTTAAATTTTTTTATAAATAGTTCTAAACGTATGGGATTTATTGTTGATATACATAATGATCATTCAGAATGTGATTAAGCAAATATGTGTTGTGGCAAATCTCAGGTGTGTGTAAAGAATTTACAATTTCTTTGAGGAAAATGAAACCAAAATAATTTAGCATTATTGTTCATGCATGTTCATCAAGTACAAAAACGGGATACAATGCACAATGACTTTTCCACCATTGGTTTTCAATGCACCACTTAAAAAAACCTGGCATCTCACTCAATATGTGTAATGCAGCAAAACAACAGAAGCAGCCAGAGTTTATGAAATGATGCAAAGACTGAAGCATAATGCATAACCAAAAATTAATTAAATTCATTGCCTCAGATGACCAGCTTTTCCCTGTTGTCATGGAGGTTGAATTCCATTAGACTGTGCTTAATTAGACATTGCTGAGTAAATTTACTGAATTCTTAGATACATGTCTATATGATGGTACAAGAAACACCTTATGGGCATTGCATGTTTAGCCCCCCAATCTCTTTTACTTTTAAAAGAAAAGTTTGTTGGAATGACTTTCCACAAGATTTTGGAGAATGGCTGTGAGGACCTGTATCTATTCAGCTGCAAGAGCTTTACTGAGGTTAGAGGTACAGATGTTGGCTAAGGAGATATGGTGGGAATTTAATTTATTTCAAAGGTATTCAACATGGTTAAGGTCAGGGCTCTGTGCAGGACACTTGCGTTCATTTGTTGCACTCCTGCCAAAGTACGTTTTAACAGATCTTAGCTTATGCACAGGGACTTTGCTCATCTAAGACCTCTCCTATTTTCTCCTTTACAGTTCCCCCACAGATTGTCCTCCAGCCCCAGGACCAGGTCTTATCCCAAGGACAAACTGCCACTTTCCACTGTGGCACAAAAGGCAACCCTCCTCCAGCAGTTTTTTGGCAAAAAGAAGGGACTCAGGTACTGGTGCTGTTACTGAACCAGCTCAATTGGCTATGTTTTGCTTTCAGGCTTCAGTTAATGGTAATTCTCAATAACAACACAGCGCTATTTGCTGATGAGATATTATGTGTGGGTTGCAGACACCTAATCCTTCAACGCTCTCGTTGCTAATATCTTTCATTTTTTTTGTGTCTTCCCTTGTTCATCCATGACTCATTAAATTCTTACAACAAGCCAGAGTCTCTCAATAAGCAGTTTCTATGCCCTTCTCGCTGCCAATGCTGATTAGGTGCATTGTGCTGATTACCCTGAAGTGGAGCTCATTTCGGCTCAGCTGATAAAGAGGTGGAACCGTGGAGTTTTTGGAGTGTGGCTTGGAAAGGACACTTTTGTGCAAAAAATGTTAAGAAGAAGGCGGGGAGGTGGAACATCAGGTGCCAATGCTCCTCCTTTAGACTTACAGAAGCTCACTCTGTACACTCTCTTGCCTGATGGTGATTTTAAACAGACTACTCTTCTATAAATAGACAATGGGCTGAATGAATGAGAAGAAAGCTTCCTGGGAGGCGTAGTGCTGTGTTCATCCCAGCGTTGCTTGTGCAGGCATCCAGGGAAGTTAGTCATTTTACAGTATCTATATATATATTATTGTAAAATATACTGTATTGCTTCAGCTTAAAGAGTGTTTACAGCAATACTGGGGGAATGATGTAAGAATCCAAAGTCCATGAGACCTATTTTCCAGTCATACATCAGTCATATGTAAGAATCCGTTTTTGCTTAGTGAGAAAATAGAGAGTGTTTACTTTGTTGGAGACCATTTCAGACCGATTTATCTCTTGTATTGTTTTAAAAGCTATGAATCACTGTATTTGAGTTTTTAATTATCCGTGATTCAACACCCACAAATCACTGCATCAACAAACGGCAACCAGGTTTCTGCCTGCTGTTAATATTGATGGGGTGGCAGAGATTCACAGCAGGTAGGCTCACTGCCTCACAGCTCCAAAATCCCTGTTGGATCCTGAGCTCAGGTTACTTCTCCCTATGTCTGCATGTTCTCTAGATTCACCACTTCCTCCATTGTGTTTCTTACTATCCATGATATTTCCTCACAACTAATAACTCATCATTCGTTAATGGTAGCTCTGATGGAGAAGACTTCAAAAAGAGAAGGATATTTATATTATTTATAGTCTATAAATGTCTTTATGAAACAGGTAGATTTCTTTAAGTATTGCTTAAGATATGTATACCAAGAAAGGTTTTAAAAACCTTTGCCGCATGAACATCATTAGGTGACTGCCTACCACAAAAAGCTGTCTCTGCACTTCTATATGCTAGCCAAAGGTTTTACAAATATAGAAACACACCCAAGAGGCTTCTGGCTACTTTACTCTTTAAAAAGCAGGAGTTACAGATCCATAATAGGTTTAGTTAAACGTATTAATGTATTAGTTTTATTTTATCTCAGATAAACCGAGATGTGTTCAATGTCTATAGTTTACTTGTTATTTTCTAGGAAGGTTAGGCGCTTACATTACTTAACAATTGAGGTAAACTTATAGCAAACATTAGCATTATCGAATACAAAAATGCAAAAATCAGCACACTTTTGCCCTGAGATTAATTGGCACAGTTTGTAAATATGGGTTAAAGACGTCATAAATAGCACCTTAAGTCCATAATAAGAAATACATTTTTTTAATTAATTCACAAATGTGACTTGAGGGTGGCACAGTGGTGTAGAAGAATTGTTCCATGATGGGATTAGGTTACTGCCTCTGTGTAGTTTATATATATGTCATGAGATAAAAGGCATGCTTCTATTTATTAGGGCTTATACAGCAATTCAGTGTTCCTCACATTCTTCACAAATAGCCTCTAGTTTCTAAAAATGTATTTAAAAAAAAAACTGTGATGATTAAATTCAATCTTTATAAACACTGATCTTTTGACAGTTTGGTTTCTACATCATGGCATCAAGAAAAGACAGCAATCATTTTAAATAAACTGCTGCCAACCTTGGGTGTCTGAGCAAGTTCTGCCCAAGGTCAAATCATTTAATAGTCAAAGATGTAGAAAAAAATCCTAAGAGCTACAAAATGTCACCTGTAGGACTCTGTATGTACAGTAAATGTTTACATTTGGGACAGCTATTGCTTTCATGACAGGATGACTAGGAGAAAGCCTTTACCTGCTGAAAGAATCAAGAAGCACATGAGTTCTGAAATAATATCATTTGGACGATGACACCAAGGTGAGTAGCAAGGAGATGTTTGGTCATCATGCAAAGCACCACGGAACAGTGTATCACGACAAACACCCAATACCAACTGCCATGCAAGCAAGGGGGTGGAATGATCATTTGGACTTGTTTTGCACTATAAAAAACAGTTAATTTTACTGTCATCTACAACAAACTTCCTTTATACCAGAATATTCTTGAGACAAATAAGAGGCCATCTGCCCAACAGCTTAAGCTTTGCCAGAATTGGGTCATGCACTAGGACAGTCATGTTAAGTACCTTAGCAAATGACATCTGAATTGTCAAAAAAGTCAAAGGTCTAGACCTCAACCCAATTAAGATGCTGTGTCAGGGTCAAGTGAGCTGTGCAACAACCGTCAGCCTTCTATGAGCTGAAGCAATTTTGTAAAAAAGGGTGGCCCCTAATTTTCTTTAAAACAATATAAGAAGCTGTTAAAACCTGTTACATGTGTTGCTGTTTTGCTGGCAAAGCATACCAACTATTGTTAATTATTTTGTCAGCTGGATAGAAATAAACTGTTAACAGATTTTATCAGCCTTATCATACAGCATTTCCTCACACAGACACACACACACACACACACACAC
>JAOUQX010000041.1:5590718-5612977 GCA_028566295.1 Liobagrus marginatus | reverse complement strand
GAGGACATGTCTTTAATCAGTGGACTGAGGTTAAGGGCTGTCTTTGTTGTGGTTCTGTTTTCCTACTAAGTTTTATTAGACCAAAATTATGTTTCTCTGGCTTTACTATTTATAGATGTAGTTTATCAATTTTTTTAAAAAATTACTTTTACTATTCATGTGTAATTCCTCAACTCAATGCTAGAGTTGGCTATTGGGTCACTTTATGTGACTCCTGCAGCAAAAAAATTCAAGAAGCTTGGCTTTGTTTGATGGCTTTTGATCATCCAAATTCCTCTTTTAAGGTCTGGAGATTAAGGTCTGGGTATTGAGCTGGCCATGATCAGGGTCTAGATCTGGTGGTCCTCCATCCAACCTTGATTAATGTGATGTATTGGCTAGCATAGAGTAAGGTAGAATGTACTTTTAAGTAGGATGGACAGATCACGGGATGGGCCACAAGGGGGTGTGTTAGTTTAGTTAGTTAGTTAGTGTTGGTTTGGCGTTCAGTGTGACAAAACCTGTTCAGCCTGTTGTTAATAAACAGCGTGATTAGTAAGAAATACTACTGCCTATATTCGTCATTGAGGATCTAACAATTAATTTGTCTGTGTGGCATGGATTATTGTCCTGCTGGAAAATCCAATCCTCAGGGTTGGGAAACATTGTCAGAGCAGAAGGAAGCAAGTTTTTTTTCAGGACAACCTTGGCTTGATTCATGCGCCCTTTACAAAGACAAACGTGCCTGATTCCAGCTTTGCTGAAGAATCCCAAGATCACATCACATATTTGATCATACACCCTATTTCACAGTGAACATGAAAGACTGTGGCTTGTAGGCCTCTTCAGGTCTGGTGTTGGGAAAAGCTATAAATTGGACTCATTAGAGTCATCTATGGTCCAATACTTACAGTCTTTTACAAACCTCAGCCTGGCTCTTCTTTCTTTTTATGGATAAAGGGCTTTTTTACAGCTTTTACATCTGCCCTGCCAGTAGGAGCCTATTTTAACCGGTTTTTGCCCTGCCCTTCCCCCAGCAACCATTTTCCATTCCTTTTTGTCAGTTACTTAATGGCATCCTAAAGTTGTTGCATGACACAAATCAGTTATCCCAGTCTGTGAAAAGTCATACAGACTCTCTGTTGGTCTATAGCTTTGTTGTCCTCAATGACTAAAGCTTGACCTTGTTCTTATGAACAGCTGTCTTTGAAATTTTAACAATGGAAGCAACCTTATGCCCACTGTTTCCCTCTGCCAGTAAAGCTAGACCAGACCCTTCCTTTAGTGACTCAAAACTTTTTTGGCATGGTCACTAACTATTACTTGATGTTTTAAGGTACTACGAGCACAGATTTTGCCATCCAGCTGGTCCCATTGCAAGAGAATAGTGATGACCAGAACAGTGTTTTTTTAAAATTATTTTTCTTATTAAATAAGACTTTGTTTAATAGATGGTCTTTTTCCAACTGGTTTGGATTTGGTACATTTCATTTGTGATCTAGCGAACCAGAATTGAAATATTAATTGTTGGAGATTTAAAGCACCCTTGTATGTCGCTCTGGATAAGGGAGTCTTATCGCCTTATCAGTACAGTATGAGGTGTGACGGTGTTGGAATTCAACAGACACCAAAATGGAATGACTGCTAACATTCAAAGATGCTGATTTAAGGAAAATTGATCTTGGTCTTTAAATTTTTCCCAGAGCTGGATATCTGCCTCACATCATACAAGATAAAGGGAAAGCATTGTGCACTGGATCACGTTTGCGTTATTGGCATCAATCCAATCGGCAATCACTGCAACAAGTTGCTAAACATTAGCATAAAGTTTAACTTTGCTCTAATAAAATTGATCTCAGGTCTGCTTAACAGTTTTTTAGGTGTAAAGCACCTGTATTGAAATTGTAATATTTTGACATCCTATTACATTTTAAAGCTTTTATCAATACTTGAATGTATGCAGTTTCTATTAATCCAAAATGTACTTTTGTTAATTTATGTTTCGTGTGTTACATTGGATATTTCTTTGTCCATGTTTCAGTTCCATACATTTACTATAGTCCAAATCCTATTAAGCACTCAAACTTGTATTAGTAATTAATGAGCTCATTTAGAAATGTAAATAGTGGCTTTGACAGAGTGCCGGTACTGTTATTTTCTTGACTCACCTGCTGTTTGCAGTGATTTATAGTCCGGGGAATTCTAATTAGAAACTGCCACATGAATAAATACTTTAAGCTTTGTCCCCTTTTCAACAAGGTTTATCTCAGCGGTGAAAGGTGTAAAGAGCCATCTCGATGCCTAATACATTAGCCGAGTGAAGCGAATCTGTCATGCCATGATAGTGTTGAACACAGGAGATGCATTAGCCTATCAAAAGCTTAAATAGCATAAAGAGAGATCCAAAGGTGGACTGAAATGCTTATATTTCACATTATGCTGTAAAGTGGGGTTGAATACCAAAGCAGTGGGCAGCATTGAACAAGCAGGTCTTTACTTGACCTTTTGCAGATCTCTGCAATTTTAGTATCATTTTGAGGAGCACGTATGAATCTGCTCATTCATGCAGCTAACAGTCAGCTAAGCATGTAGCTGTCAGGATTTAAGCGCGGATCCGAGCCGCTCGCTCGAATCGCTGGCATGTCCCGGTTAGAATGAGGACGACCCAAGCGCAAGCTGTACGAACAGTGCTCTTTATTGAAGCAAAACCAAACATAAATCCAGGACATCGACGTTAGACATTCAACAAACTGCACTGGACTCCCTCAGTGCTTCCCCCTTTATACCCGTGACTTGATTAAAGATCAATGTGTGTCAGCTGCACCCAGTTAAACTACTTAACGTGACATCCGCTTAGGCGTGCATGCTTAAACAAGGCGCGGCACTCAGTGTGTGTGTGTGTGTGAACCGAAACAAACAAACAAAACACCACACACGCACTGTCCTTCGTGCCTGTTACAGTAGCAGTTGAGAGGATGAGCGAATGTTTATATGAAACATGAGTAATGCGATCTCTGTGACCTTAACTGCAACATGGCTGTAGGTGCTGGTTAAACTGATTATATTTAAGTTATTAAACATTCCAAAATGCTAGGCAATCTCAAATAAACCATCATCAGGAAACTGGTATATCCAAGAACAGGCAAGTCATAAACCAGATAAAGCAAACCATGACAATGATCTCGTTGTAACATGAGGCTTTGGAAACTGAATGTGTACATTATAATTTAAAATATCTATTAAACATTAAGTGTTAGAGGTATCTTCCTAAAACTTCTGCCTTAAAGTCAGACACACATAAGAGACAGACTAGAATAGGGGTAAGTGGTAGCTCAGTGTTGGCCTGCTGACAAGAAGATTGTGGGTTCAATTCCCAGCACCAGGAAGCTGCTATTGCTCGGCCCTGAGTAAGGCCCTTAACCCTCAGTTGGATAAATGAGATTAAATGTAAGTTTAATAAGGATGTCTGCCAAATGTTAGAATGTCTCTACCTAATATAGCATTAAGATTTCCTTTCACTCAAACTATGAAACCCAAACAGTGTTTTGGCATTTTTCCGAGGCTAGAGAAGGGGAACTCTGGTGTACTGACCTATTCCACTGAACACCATTAGGATGAACTCTAAAATTGACTGCACCTCAGACCTCTTCACCCAACCTTAGTGCCTAATATCTGTAATAATTTTGTGGCAAATCTCCATAGCCACACTTCAGAATCTAGTGCAAAGCATTTTCAGAAGTGTGGAGATTATTCTACAGTAACATTAAGGCTACATTTTGAATAGCACGTTCAAAAAACACATATGGATTTGTGTTTTTTAATGTAAGTTTCCTGACCGGTTTATGTATTTTAGTAACCAATTCTTTTCTGAAATTTTAATTCAAACGTGGACACAGTGGTGTACTAAACACAAAAAAATATTCGATTCAGTGGGCAGAAATTACTGGTTGCTGGGAACTGTAGATGGAGAACAGATGAGAATAGCCAGACTGCTGGAAGCATACTGATACTTTATGAGAATATGAATTCATCCTTGTATTTGCCTGATTTTATGCATTGCTCACAGGTTTGGCTAATTGGATAACTGCATGCATGATCAGGTGTATGAGTGTTCCTATTAATTGGTCGTTGAGTTTATAGGCATTGTGTACATACTGCATATAGATATAAATTTAGATATGTAGATATGACTCACCTTATGTCATTACCCACAGATACCGGGTTTACCAAGGTGGTTATGGAAGCTGCCGGTAAATGATTTTAAGTGGCCTGTAAGGTCTGATTTCAAGCTGTTAGACAAAGTCGCGTACTTGTGCAGTAATGTTTGTCAGTTCCATGGGTGACCTCTAATTCTCAGCCAACAGGCTGTATCTGCCCAAATGTCCCATTTGATCTGCTCCATTTGGACACAGAGTGCTGCTTGCAATTATCTCTGCCTGCTTTCATCCATAAAGTGAGATTATTTGGCCTTGACTGTTGCTAGGAGACCGACTCAGGGATGTACACGTGTGTAGCCTCCAGTTCCGCCGGACAGACGAGGTGGAGTGGCGCCATCACTGTGAGAGGTGAGACAACAAAGAATTCCTTACAATGATAACTTTTTATGTCCTAATACGTACATGCATTTGAAATGGTTTCCATGATTTAGGGTTACTTGCTGAAAATGAAATGTCAATATGGAAGAGTGATATAATTGTCTAAAATAATAAAAAAGAATAAAATGATGAGGGAATTATCATGTCAAGTCAAGTAAAGTTAGAAAAAAATATATCATTTATACATGCACAGATAATTATGTAAGCCTGTGTGCTTGGATTGGTTAGATGTTTCCAGATGTTTAGGGCATAGAGACAAAAGATTTATTTATCTTAATGAGGAGTATAACTGACTTTGAGGTGTCTGGTTGGAGGATGGGGCACATGCTTATATAATGATGGTTAGGTCCCTACCACAAAAAAAGAATTTTTTGGAACATTTAGCTGGTCCTCAAGAGACGGCTGCTTTATTTACAAAAATTGCAGCTTTATTTTATAGTAATTTGATTCAAGTTATGCAATAATAATAATAATATCAGTGCTTGCTCCAGATAATCATGTCCTCACAAGGATAGTAAGACAATCAGGTCTGTGTTATAGACACAGAGACGTCGTCCCTGGTCCGGCTGTCTCAGTCCCTGCAATTGCCTGGTCCCCCGCTGAAACCCGCCGTGACGGATGTGAGCCAGAGCAGCGTCACGCTGATGTGGCAGCCCAACCAGCACGAAGGAGGTGCTGCTGTCACCTCCTACGTTATCGAAGCTTTTAGGTAAACGTCCAAAGAGCCACACTAGTACTTTCACACCAATTCACACTTCCAGCATGTATTGTCTGCGTGTGAGCGTAATGAGTGGTATGACGTCGCGAGTGTGAATCATAAAGGTTTTAACGCTGTGGAATTTTTTTTACTGATGAAGTGATAAAAGTCTGTAAAGCACAGCTCTGACATCTGTGCCTGGAAATGAAATCCCAGATTTATATTAATATGTTACTCTATTATAGTAACACCTCATTCACAGGGGACGATGCTCGACTTTAATCCATTACATCCAAGATGTATTAACAAATAAAAACATAGAATTGTTGATAAAATGAACCATTCTGAAAAGCTCTGTTAATGTATATAAACACTATATGGTCAAAAGTTTGTGGACACCTTATCAACAAACCCATATAAGTGGGACTTCTCCAAACTGTTGCCACAATGTTGGAAGCCCACAATTGTGTAGACTGGTTTCATATGCTGTAGCATTAAGATTTTCTTTTACTAAAACCTAGATGCCCAAACACTGTTCCAGCATGAAAAAGCACCTGAGCTCAATGTAAACATGCTGTGTTATTCTTGTTGTGTCAGAACACTGGTGTCTTGCACATAGCTTTGACCTCAACTCTACTGATCCTCTTTGGAATGGACTGAACTGCAGACTGTACCACAAACCTCCTCACCCAATCTCGTGCCTGATCTCACTAATCACTAATCATTTGGTGGCTAAATGTCCCCCACAGTGACACTCTACAGTGTAGGGCAAAGCTTTTCCAGAGGTCTGAAAGTTATTATAGGAATAATTATAGGAGTAAGTGTGAGACTAAATCTGGAACAAGATGTTAAAAAAACAGATATGGATGCGATCTCCCAATACTTTTGCCCATATAGTGTACAGTACTGTACAGCAAAATCTAATTAAAAGCTTTGGCATGGCATTTGACATGACATAGAATGCATGACATTTGGCTTATTAATAAAATAATAACTGAAAAATTTGTAGTATCAGGATGTAATTTTATAGGAAAATAATCAACTTGGTGGTACAAGTCAAGTCACACCACTCCATCACTAAGTATTTTCCTATAACCGCATGCCCCAGATGTTTTGACCTTGACATTAAATATCTAGTCAACTTGATAATTACCTTTCTTGCATATCACAATGTGCTTACACCAAGCTTAAATTAGTTTATGCCCAAGAGAAAGCATTAATGGTTTGTTTAAAATTAGCTTCACATGCAGTCTCACGGGGTCATGGCAGTACACAATGTTGTGTTTGTTCTAGATTTAGCACACCTCTCCCAGCTAAGAGAAAAATTCCCACCTCATCGACATAAGGCTGTTCTTTGTATATAAACAAGTCAAGATATTGTCATTCAATTCATTACTTGTAAATTTACCACCAAGTTTCAAAGCTCATTATTACATGCAAATCGGCTTCCAGGTACAAAGACAATGCATTCCGGACAACCCAATCCATCAGACTTCATTGTGTTAGCCTGTTCATTTGCTCTTTCAGAATGGGGCGGATTGTCGAAAGGTCTCATTAGGGTGATGGCTGCTGGAGAATCTCTATTCAGAGGCTGTCATGCTGATGGAGGCTCAGGCTACACGGGAGAGCATCTGCTTTCCTGTTACAGAATCCTTTTAATACTGTTTTGTTTTGTTCAGGTCAAAGAAATATTTTTTAAAGATTATTTATGTACTTTGCTCTGTTCGATTGTGATTTTTTCTTTTTTCAAATTGCATATTTATAAGAAAATATTCCGATCATTTAGACCTGAAAGTAAAAAAAGAAGCTAAAAATGTGTTTGACTTCACCACTGTTGTTAGTGCTAGTAACAGATTTTAAAGTAAGATGGGAAGTTGATGATGAATGTTCCGGTTGGATTGCTTTAAAATCCACTGATATGGTCTGGGGCAACAGTGCATTCGTGGTGGGGTGTCAGCGAGGTTGAGAGCAAAGGTCAAGTCATTATTTAACTTTTCTCTGACACCTTATTAACTATGTTCTCTGATTTATAGCATAGCCTGCTCACACTTCACACTGAGGTTGCACATTTATACCTTGTCCCAGCTAAGCTTTGGGTGTGATAAAAAGGCCCCCCTCCAGTGCTTCTTTCACACTCGTTAAAGAAGAATTATGAATATATGAAGAGTTTGGTTCCAAAACACTATGAATCAATTTTGATTAATTTGAGTAAAAATGTGTTTTCTTTACCAAGAAAGTGGCAAAATAAAAACCACTATTTTCAAACTTCCGGTTATAATAACAGTAATAATTCAAATCTAGATAATGTTTTTCAAAGATTTATTATAAAAACTGATGATTTTTTTCCCCAAAATGCAATAAATCCATGACATGTTTTTTCTAAATTCAATTAATCCATTGAATCAATAAAAAAGTTATTTGTCATATTGAAACAATTATAAAACAAACAAAATAAATTGATTCGCTATGACATTCGCTATGACAAATCGATATGACAGCCTCTGAACTAGGTCGATACTAATTTTATATACAGTCACTGGACTAAAAATACATTCAATCAGTCATCGCTTTCAAAATTAATTCATCTTGTTGATGCTAGAAAATGTAATATTTTAAACAAACAACAAAGTAGCAACAAACTGAAAACATTAAAGATTCAACATAAAAGCTTTTGTCTCATCCCGCAGTTTAATAGTTTTCACTGACGGGCGCATGCGGATGGAACGCCCAACTTTTGCGGCATCTCTCTAGCAAAAACTACCAATAAGCTTGAAATCAGAGCACACCAGTGTAGTGGTGTTAAGTAAAACAATTGGGAAAGTTTTTCAAACTGCATCCCCTGGGATCAATGTGTCAGCATGACAGAAGTTTGATGCTGTCGTGTGAGAAAAAGCAAACGCCGGCATTTTTCCTCCTACATATTGCCTTCTTAATTTTGTAAATCACGTAAATGATTAGATTTCGATGACTTACGTTTCTTTCCCAGTTCATAAATGCCGCCAAAATTATTCCTTTTTTTGTTTATCTGTTGATTACAAAGTAGATAAGTGTAAGACGGTCACGGGACTGACCAGGATGACGGAGAGCTCTTGGACGTGTAGGATCCAAATGCAGTGGGCTGCAGGTTAACTGGCTGATTGGAGCGTCAGAGTTGAGAGGACCACACTGGAGGGGAGCAAACAAAGTGGAGAAAGTTCGTGCACACTTGGAGGGAGTAAACGTAGAGTTCAGGAGCTTACTGAAATAGTATACACAGGGAATAAACATAGGAGGTTGCTTGGTATGTCGGCAAAACAATACTTCGCGAGGTAAACAGTCTAGAAGCGCGTCTTATATATCCGCTGACCCGGAAGTGCAACATCGCGGTGAATGACGTAAACCGGAAGTGGGTAAAACTCCGGTGAGCGTTCCCGCGATGTTACAATAAGGTTAGGGTGCCGGGTGTTTTAAAAACACTGCCATTACGTTTACAATGTGTCGAATGGTGCACTGCGATTGGTTGAGTGAATGTATTTTGGAGGAAAAGGGAGAAAATTACACGGCAGTTCTTTTTCATCATCTCGTGTTCGAGATCCACGTCACTATTCTCCAGTTTTTCTTCCTCTGCACACCACAGCTCGGGTTGGATTTATCACTGCACACTTGTGTGTCTGCAGGAGGACATATCGCCAGATCAGCCTTCGTCGGACGTGACCGTATTTATTCAACCAAAGTAAGAACTGTGTTCGCATCTTGAGCCGCCCACGCTCAGTGCCTATCTTCACCTGCTCCTCATTTTTCCATGGCTGCCCGCCACGGAATTTTCTCTCATCTCTGCCGTGATGCCTTTTATGGAGCCTTTGCTCTCAAGAGCTGTGCTTTATGGGCCTGCCTGGCCATGTGCGGCACGCTTATCGCTGCTAAGGATTCGCATTCTTTTTGCGTGGTCTGCTTGGGCCTCAAACATGTGGAAGAAGTTGCGGTGAACCCCAAGAACTTCAGCCATTTCCTGGCACTACTGAAGAAGCTTAAAACTATGCGCTAAATGGTGCACTATGCTGCGCTGTCTCAAAGTTGCCACGACCCAGTGCATCGAGCTCGGTTTTTCAGACTCGGATGGGGGACATTGTGATACCAGGGGCCTAGCAGAGCGCAGCATTGCTCAGCTGGGCTGACCGGCCCAATCCTGATTTTCCCAAAGAGGACATCTTCATTGGAAGTCTCCCGTTCACCGACGAACTGGCCGGTTCAGTCGATGAGGATGATGTGGGTCTTCTAGGGGTCTCAGAGGGCGAGCAGGCCTTTCTGCCCTCTGGCGTGCCCCTGGCTAGTGACCCCGTTGCTTTACCCCAGTTTATCCTCCTGGAAGTGTGTGAACAAGTAGCCACTCTGCTCAGCAGTGAGTGGCCGGCCCAAAGAAAGGAGAGGGATATGTATGATGGAAAACTGCTGGGACCACCTCACGGCCCAAAGAAACAATTTTCCCCTCCTCCCAGCGTGTGCTAAGCACATGAGGCACAATTGGGGAGATCCGCTTGGTCTGAAACACAGTCTCACGGGCCTCAAGATCAGGATATGGCAGCGCTTGGCATAGCTGATCTTCCTGCCATCGAGCCGTCTATAACCAAGTACCTTAATCTTGGCCACGGTGGGATGCTTACTCTCACTAGGCCGGGTTTGCCCAATAAAATGGACTGTTTTTCTGCCTCTGTTCACCAGGCCGCCTAAAAGGCCTTGGCCTGGCTCTGAGGGCCTTAAACGTGTCTTATGTTCTCTCCACATACCAGGGGGAGATTCTGGATGATTTAGGCCAGCAGCTGGACAAGGGTTTTCCCTCCCTCAGCTTGTGGAAGGAGTCACGGGCAATGATCTCGTGCTCTGCAATGCCCGCCAAGCTGTCCAAGCCTGTGGGCGCTCCATGGCTCTTTCAGTGGTGGGAGAGCACGCTCTTTGGTTTAACCTGTCGGGTCTCCCCGACAGTGAGAAGAGGTATCGCCATGAAGCTACTGTCCTTCAAGACAGACTTCCTCTTGGCCTTGGCTTCGGCTAATCGTATCAGAGAGCTACATGCATGCTCGGTGCATGCCTCGTGCACTGTATTCTCTCTTAGTAGAGATAAGGTTTTTCTCAAACCCAACGCAGCTTTCATGCCTAAGTTATTTCCTATCTTCACATTGGAGGTGTTGGAGCTGCCCGCTTTTCACCCTCTGCCTTTTTCCTGTGCAGAGGATGAGAGGCTGCATGCACTGTGTTTGGTTTGTGCGTTACAGACTTATATAACCAGGACCAGTGCTTTTCGGAAGCGCAACCAGCTTTTCATTTCATGGGCGCCCCCACATAAGGGGAGTCCTATATTTAAGCAAGGCTTCTCACACTGGCTCGGTGAAGCTATTGCTTTGGCGTATGAGTCGAAGAGTGTGCGACCCCAAGGGAACATCAGGGAACAGCTCTTTCCATGAGGGGCTTAGCCGCCTCTTGGGCATTCTTCAGGGGTGTGTCACTGCAGGACATCTGTGCTGCTGCCAGCTGGGCCTTGCCTCATACGTTTGTGTGTTACTACCAACTGGATGTCACCAAGGCTTCGCTGGCACATGCTGTCTTGGGGTGGGGTCTTCCTAGCCCTGTGTGAATGTTTTTTCGCACATTCATGTCACTGAGTATATACTGTACAATATTGCATTTTGGGCCTGGGTTGTGCTCGATTTATTGACATGTGTGGGCCTCACACAGGTTTCATTTCCTGATGCATGTGCATCAGGGTTGTCATGTGCATGATTCCCAGACGTGTCAGGCACTGGCCCCCTTGGGGTTGACCATTTCTTTCTGGCATACAGAACCTCACTGTGGTTTTGGTATTGGGCAATCGGGGAGCTGTCCAGGTCTCTTCCAGAGAGTCTAGCCAGACTTGGTGCAATTGGATGCTTCTACAGAGGTCAGGTGCTTCCCATAGGTGGATCTCTCCACTCGATGTTTCAGAGAACCGGGTTTATGACAGCAACCTATTGATATTGCATTTTGGGCAAACTTCAAAATTTATTTCAATACCTACCAAATACAATAGTGATTTTGGCTTGAACAATTTTTTTAATGCCGTTTATCGTGTTTTGGAACCAAACTCTGTTCCAAAGTTTAAACTCAAGTTCAAGTTCAGTTTATTTCTATAGCACTTTATAAACAGCCGAAGACTAACCAAAGTGATGCACATTAAGAACACATATAAAAACAGTACACTGCTCTTAAAAACCACAATAAGTATAACAATTCTATTAGCATACGTTAAATGCAACAGAAAATAAATGTATCATAAGACTAGATTTGAAATCAGATAGGTTGGAAGCCTTTCTAATATATTTCGGAAGATTGCTCCATAGAGTAGGGGCAGTTACAGCGAAAGCCTGGTAACCTCTGGTCTTTGCTCTGGATGCTCGGAATTTGTAGAAGATATTTGTCTTCTGATCTTATACTCCTTCCTGAGATATACGGATTGAGGAGATTCAGACAAGCACTGAAATTACCTTTCAGCATTATTTCCTTGGTCAGGCTGACATGTTGCTTTTCATGTTTTCCAGGGCTAGCAATAAATCTTGTTTATCTATTTTTTTTCCAAATAACAAATGCAAATAACAATACAATTCTATAATAAACATGTCTTCTGCAGTAGTCACACTATAGCTTGTATTATTATACAGTACACATTGTCTTTACTGTAGAGACTGTATCTTTTTTGAACTTCTGCTCATCAGCCATCACACATTAAAGAAGGAGGGTGGTATCTCTCCTCTTCCGCATACACAAGCTTACAGATATGAGAGAAAATTGGCCATGCTGTCTGTGATAAAGAAATATTAATACTCTTTCGTCTGTCGATAACACAAGCCAATCAAGGCCACTTTTGAGTTCATGAAGACATAAGCACAAAGATTGATGTTTCCTTTCAGGGTGTTTTGTATCGCATGTGTTGGTGATGATGAGAGAGACTTAACTAAGTGGGTTACACATGGCAAATGACCAAATTGGGGGTTAGGGTTAGAAAAAAGAAAAGATCTTTTGAGAAAGATCTTTTGGCAACCCTATAAGATCTCCCTAGAATCTTTATTTACCTTTGCGTTAAAGTCTTTTTTTCTCTTGCTGATACTGATTAGCTAGATCAGTCTTAGTCACAGGGATTTAAGTTTCCCCTGATAAGTATGGACTTGTTAAAAACAGATGTGGCAGATGTGCTTTTTGCAAAGAAACTCAATTTCCAACCCATTAAACAGCATTTGTTATCTTGCAGTGAGATGAGGGATAATTAGCATGCTACGTTATGATTCATAAGCATTTAATTCCACTGATGTTTATATTTGGAATTTAAAATCTTAATAATAGCTTATACTGTTTTAATTAATAGCAAAAACTAAGAAATATAGTTTAGATCTTGGAATTTATAGCAAAAAATACAATAGAATTGTAAACTTTCTGCCATTTTACGCAGTATATTAACTATTCTTCTTAGGGGTGAAAAATGGAATTTGGCTTGTTTTGGGATTCCAACGTTCAACACTGACGTTCTTTTTTACATTGCATTGCACTGTGGTGCTTAATAGCTCAAATGAAAATGGACACCCAGGCTTATAAAATGTGTAGTTTTTCCATAAGTATTATATGTTTTAACTTAGCCTGCTAGTGGCAAAAATTTTATTACAGATATTGTGTGAATCACAGGCTGAATGGAAAACCAGTGTACTGGTAAATAGTATTCATTCAAAATCAACAATCAACACTGGATGTATGGCATGCAGTATGGTCATGAAAATCTTGTTTTTAGTGTTGTTGTGGTTTTGGCTTTTGTATTTCATCTTCTAAACTCTTTTATACTGTATTTTAATGGGTAACACTGTTAATTTCTTGTTTTCTTGTTTTGCAGTCAGTCAGTCGGAAGCACATGGCAGACTGTTGCAGATCAGGTAAAGCAGGAGAAACACACAGTGTCTGGTCTTGTCCCCAACACCGTGTACCTTTTCATTGTGCGTGCAGTGAACTCGTTTGGCCTGAGCGACCCAAGCCCCATCTCAGAGCCTGTCAGAACGCAAGGTGAGCTTGGCCAGGTCACAATAAAAACATTCATAAATACAATTGACATGCAGTACAAATAAATTTAAGTGATTGGCTTGGCCAGATCATCTCACGCATCTCATGATGTGATTCTATCTCATGCATTATTTTCACTTTTTGAATTATAAAAATAGACACAATTCCATATAATTGCCAATAAAATGCTGCTTAAAATATGGTTTCGCTTCCTATCGCACTATGCTTAATGAGCAGATATGCTTTTTCTTTGGAAACTACGCTATAGACAACATATTTGACAGCTCTCCATATGTTTTTTGAACATGTTTTTAGATTTAGTCTCACTCGTACTCCTATAAAAACCTCCACACTCCAGGTGTCCAGGAGTCCACGTGCTAATGTTGGGTGAGGAGGTCTGGGGTGCAGTTCATCCCATATGCGTTCATTGAGGTTGAGGTCAGGGCTCTGTGCAGGACGTTTGAGTTCTTCCACAACACACCATGCCTTCATGGAGTTAGGGGGATTTGTGCACATGGGCATTGTCCAGGGAGGGGAATATTTATGGTACAGCATCCAGAGACGTCCATAGACAACTGTGTTCCTCACACATTGTGGCAACAGTTTGAGGAACACATACTTATGTGGATTTGCTGGAAATCCACACACAAACCTTTGTTGTGTCCACCCACAAACTTATATAATGAATTTAAACAATTTAACTTTAATAACCTTACAAAAAGCACGCTTTAAAGGTTTCTATTTTTCTTCTGTATGAAAGCAAATAAGTTGTGATCATAGATAATTCCACTTCTGTAGCTACATATGGCATGTTATTTCATTAAATCAATTCCTAAATGAAATGTTTTAGCTTGTTTAGGCTTCCTGCAAAGGAAGTAAGCAGCCAATTTAACAAACAGTGATACAATTTGTTCTCAACCTAAGCTTGTGGTTTCCTTACAGACTAAATGGCCAGCTTTGATCAGGCTATTCGATAATTGCATCACATGCAATAGCAAAACAGGCATGAGCCTAATTAATTCAGTCTTCTAATTAGATACCCAGCAAATTGTCCAAAATTCTCTAGCGCTGCATTGAAATTTTCAATGCCAATTATATGCAAATAAGAAACAACTGGAACAGCAAAGCCTATTAAGTTTTTTTTTTACTGTTGACTAAAATGTGTGGCTTAAGATCAAAAGATAAATATATAAATAAAGTTTAGAATTTTAGGCTTTTCATGCTATTCATATGTAGATGTGATGTAGGGTGATGGTGGCTCAGTGGGTAAGGCTCTGAGTCAATGATCAGAGGATCGGGGTTTCGAGCCCCGCTCCAGACATGCTGCCATCATTGGGTCCCTGAGCAAGACCCTTAACCTCACTTGCTCCAGGGGCACCGTTCATTCTGGCTGAGCCTGCGCTCTGACCCCAGTGTTCAAACTTGTATGCTGGGATATGCAGAATCAAAGAATTTCACTGTATGTTGTACTGTATGATGTGCATGTGACCAATAAACTCAACTTTAGATGTGCTAAACAACACAGAACCTAGCACATTTTCTATCTGTCTAATCAAAATCTTTTTCTTTTAATTGAATAAATTGGAATAATACCTAAATGTGTAGAGTTATCCTTGATTGATTAATTAACAGTAAATAATTTCTACCCTTGGTTTTAGCTTGCATTTTTTTGTTAAAAAACAAGAATTCAACATGAAGATGTCTGTGGGAGAAAAGCAAGCAAAATGCGTTGCAAAAACAATGACTAAAGTCAATGGAACAATATGGAATGTTCTGAAAAAGAAAGAAAACTTTGGTGTACTAATAACAAGACACTGAACATGTCAGCAAAAAAAAAACAATTGCACAGGTGAAAGGCTCACAATCCACCATTTGAAGAAAAATATAGATACCATATAGATGCCATACCACAAGATGCAAACCACTCGTCGGCGATAAGAATCAAAAGGCCAAATGTGAATTCACTAAGATAAACAGATAAGCCACAAAACTTCTGGACCCAAGATGAACCTCTACCAAAGTAATGAAAAGGCCAAAGGTGTGTTGAAAGAAATGTTCTGCTCAGAATCCAAAGCAAATCATGGCTTGGGATTGCTTGGCTGCATCTGGAACAGGATCACTAATGTTTCCTTACAACTTGCCTCAACGTGGCAGTGTAAGAAACAATTAAAGATTCGGAAAAGTATAATGGAACATTTTGTCTGCCAATTTACAGAGAAATACAGCCAATCTAATCAGGAGGAAATTTATTATGCGTCAAGACAACAGTCCAAAATACACAAACTTCCATAACAACAAAGGACTGTATGAGAAGGAAAAAGAGGAAGGTCTTAGACTGCCAAGCCAATCACCAGATCTTAAACCTAGTTGTGTGTGACTTATTCATCAGATGCTCAGTCTGTGGTTGTGGGTGTGGTGTGTGAGGCTTAGCACATATCAAGCTGAAATTCTGACCTGCCATCTCTTAATTACTTTTTAAGCTTGAAGCCAGATGTCTTTGGTGTATAGCACAAATAAACAAATTTCCTTTCTGTTCCAACAGTAACCCATATGCATATTAGTATATATTTGCCACTTGTGTACATTACAGCAGCCAATGTTGCCATGAGCCCAATTTTGCTGAAGCCATGAGTTGGTGTATTTTTGTCTGTGAAATTCTGTAAATGTGCAAAATGCTTGATATTATGTGTTTTAATATTTTATAAAATGTTGCATTGTGGCACACTGGCAAAGTGATTAGCACACCTGCCTCACACAAGAAGGTCATGGGAGCATGGGTTCATTCCCACCCAGGCTCTTTATATCTGGAGTTTGCATGTTCTCCCTGTGCTTGCATGGGTTTTCCCGGAGTACTCTGGTTTCTTCCCGCCTCCCAACACATGCGATTGCGCATAGGTGAATTAGCTACTCTAAATTGTCCCTAGGAGTGAATGTGTGTGTGAATGGTTGTCTGTCTCTAAGTGTTAGTCCTGCGATTAACTGGCGATTGTCCAGGGTGTACCCCATCTCACGCACTAAGTTAGCTTAGATAGACCCCTGTGCCCCCACGACCCTGAACAGGATAAACGCTAGATAATGAATGGATGGATGAATGTTGCACTGTAACTATTGCAATATATAACAAGTCATGATTCTAGAATGTGTTGATTTCTGGGCTATATTTGTCAAATTCACCCAGTAACTCTGCTCTCTGGCACAGCATGGTGGAAGAAAAATACTGGTAGACAAATACAGACTAATAAAATGAACACGTGGCTCATCAGACAGCAAATATTCATATTTGGGTTTTCTTTGAAGAGTACGTGCATTATGGACAAGTTGTAGGGGGCGTGTTGTCTTCCTAGGGAGCATATCGCAAATTAAGACTTGATTAAGATGAGAAAATGTTATTTTTCATTCTTGTTAGCAAGAAATAGTATGCAATCTTCTGTGTGTGTGTGTGTGTGTGTGTGTGTGTGTGTGTGTGTGTGTGTGTGTTCAATCTTCTGTGTATGTGTGTGCGTGTGTGTGTGCGTACATGTGTGTGTGTGTGTTTCAGATGGCAGGCCTAGCAGTTCACCAATCGATCCCAGGCGAGTACAAGCTGATTTAGCAGAGATCATGGTGTATCTGCATCCTCCAGAGATCCTGACTCCCAGCAGCATACAGATCACATGGACTGTAAGAAAATTGCTTTGTCATCCACACGCTTTTGTTTTCAGCTTAGCAAACCACATACACGTTAACAACTAGCGTGTTGTGTTATTGCAGGTTGAGCATGAGCCTTACTACCATCAGGGTTACAGGCTGCTGTACAGGCCAGCGGGCGGTGCCTGGCTGGTTCAGGACATTAAGGCAGGGTCCAAACACATAGCAGCGTTATCAGAGCTGCGCAGAGGCACAGAGTACGAGCTCAAAATAAGACCCTACTTCAAGGAGTTACAGGGCTCTGACAGTGAGCTAGTAGTGTTTCGCACCCCAGAGGAAGGTAAGAGTTTTTTAAATTAACTAATTCTGTGTCTGGTTTTATTTCAAATGTATAAATATCCTTCAGCTAGAAAAACTGTTTCCTGTCTCTTCAATGTATCGGTTCGTGTATTGCCCATGCTGCCAACTTAAGTTATCGGACCTCAACTTCATTTCAGGATACAGGGATAGTGCTGTAGGGTTTTCTATGATTAGATAAACTGTGGAAGTGTTTCTTTATAAACGGTTTGAAAAACAATGTAAAACATGGTTTATGTGCTTTGTTGGCAAAATACATCTATTAAACATAAACAAGTTCTAGACAAGATAAGACTATGTTTATGTTGCAAGGTAACATTATTAAAGTGTTGCAAATAACTGGGATTTGCCAATACACTATACGACACAATATATGTGGACACCATACAAGCACACCCATATTAGTGTGTCTTCCTCACAACCCCACTGAACACCTACAGATGAACTGGAACGCCTGGAGACTAAATCTTGAATAGGATGTTCAAAAGCCCATATGGATGTGATTTCCATGTGTTTTAATACTTTTGTATATAAAGTGTATGTAAACAAAGAGAGTGTAAATTCCGTCACTGACCTTTACCATTTCAATCTTAGAATTTGTCACTCCTAAAAAGCAGGTTTTTCATAAATGTGGCTGATAAAATTGAGCTGTATTAAGGATATAGTGTGAATGTTTTTAAATCAATATTACAGTTGTGTTAGAATTGAAGAAGATGATATCTTGGTTCAGTAAGAGATCTAACGCTTTGGAGTGAACAGAGCATGTGTGATCACTAATGATTTCAGAGCCTAACCTCTGACCTTTATCTACTTTCTCAGTGCTAAGTGGTCCCCCTCGAGCTGTCAGCGTGGTCCAGTTGGATAACAGCTCCACAGTACGAGTGTCCTGGGAGCCTCCTATTGCTGATATTCAGGACGAGCCCATTTTAGAGTACAGGGTGTGAACACTTTACCATAGTGCCCTATTTTTAAAAGTCTGCATTACTTTGAGGATGGTACTTAGTGCCACTCTGATGTCCTCTGCAGGTGTGGTGTGTAGGAAATGTGTCTGGACTTCAGATGCAGTTAAACCAAAGCGTGCCTGGGGAAGACCTTCATGTGCTGGTAGACAACCTGGTGCCCGAGATGCTGTACAGCGTGCAGGTGGTTGCAGTAACCAGTGCAGGACCTGGAGAACCCAGCAAGCCACTTTTTATTCTCATCAGTGAGTGCCTTCCACTGAAGCCTGGCAGCTGCCTCTGAGGCTCAGGGTGACATTTATCGGCTGTTACAAATTTAACAGGCGATGATTCCTGTCCAATTGCACATCATGTTCACTGAGCTGCACAACAGAGGAACTTCAACAGATCATTATGTGTGATAATGCTTTTTTTTTTACTGCAAAACTACAAAATCAAGTCAATAGCACGTCAAATATACAGAAATTGTGCAGGTTATGAGACAGAACATTTCAGATGATCTTCATGAAGTATACAGTTGTAATTTTAATTTGAAAGATAATTTTCAGACTTTAAACTGGATGGTTTAAGACAACCTTTTTGGTTAAGTATATTTTTGTTATCTAAATGTTACTTTTAGTTTTAGTATCTTAGATTTGAATAGGCTTCTGAACTAAGAGACCCAAACACTGTTCCAGCAATGCTCCTGGACAATACTCCTGTGCACAAAGCCCTTGAACTCCATGAAGACATGGTTTGTTATGGCTGATGTGGAGAAACTTGTGTCCCACACAGAGCCCTGACCTCAACCCCACTGAACACCTTTGGAATTTAGTGGAACACCGACTGCACCCCAGACCTCCTCAGTCTGAACTCATTAATACTATTGTGGCTGAATAGGAACATCCTCACAACTATGCACTATCTAGTAGAAAGCTTTTCAGAAGCATGGAGGTTATTAGAGGAGTAAAAGTCAAACTAAATCTGGAATAGGATGTTCAAAAACACATGAAGTTGATGATCAGGTGTCCCAATGCTTTTGTCCATATAGTAGTATATTTAATGTTATTTAAAAATATATATTTACATTCATTTATTCATTCATTCATTTAATCATTCATTCATTATCTAGCGCTTATCCTGTTCAGGGTCGTGGGGGGCGCTGGAGCTTATGCCAGGTAACTTAGGTTGTGAGGCGGGGTACAGTCTGGACAAACGGCAGTTAATCGCAGGGCTAACACTTAGAGACCGACAACCATTCACACACACATTCACTCCTATGGACATTTTAGAGTAGCCAATTCACCTATGCCCAGTCACATGTGTATGGAGGCGGGAGGAAACCGGCGAGAAAAAGCACTGAGAGAACATGCAAACTCCACACAGAAAGTCTCTGTGCGGGAATTGATCCCAGGACCTTCTTGCTCTGAGGCAGGAGTGCTAACTACTCGGTCACTGTGCCACCCGTATATTTACAGCTACTGTGTAAAAGTTTAATTAAATAGCACAGTCAACTGACTCTAATGTCACCCAGTACCTCTGATAATATGTGAGACTCTGCTTGGCAAATACCATTCATTACAGAGAGTTGGCATAAAACCACCTACTATATTGTTTAATGGAAGTGGTAGCACAGTGGTTAAGGTGTTGAATTTGCTGAACGTAAGATCATGGATTCGATTCCCAGCACCACCAAGCTGCCACTGCTGGACCCCTAACTGTTTAGTTGGATTAAATAGATTTATCTAAGTTGCTCTGGATAAGGGCGGCTACTAAATTCTGTAAATGTAAACCACTTTAACATGAAAAAAGAGGACATCTGTTTTCAACAAGCATACACAAGCATACTTAGTATAGTAAATCCAGTGGATCAGACACATTATACCGCTGTTTCTCTTAGAAGCATCTAACCGACGAAGAACATTATTTATGAGTCAGTGCTGATTGTAGTGGTGGTGGTAGCTAAATAGTAAGGCTCTGGGTCAGTGATCAGAGGGTCAGGGTTAAAGCCTCGCACCAGGCATGTTACCATCATTGGTTAACCTCAGTTGCTCCAGGGCCGCACGTTCCATCTGACCCTGACCTCAACCTTCAAATTCATAAGCTGGGATATGCGGAATAAAAACATTTCACTGCATGTATGTGATAAATATGATCTGAATTGGAAATTTGTCTGTTAATGATTAATTCCATTCTTGTGACTTTTTCCTAGCAAGATCCCTACTATTGAAAAGCAAAGTGTGATTGAAGTGTCGGCTCCACTGTCCGCTACTAATTATGTTAGTAGTTATTCGGCACGCAAAGCCTTCAGTCCATCTAAAGAGAGTTAGCTAGACTGAATCTTCTCCAGACACTCGGAAGGAAAAAGAACATCTGATTGAAGAATTTCCATTTTTTGCCACTTGATCATGAAATGAATCATGAAATGAAATGAAATCAGCTATAGCATACTATTACGTGGATTGCAGAATGAACATCAATTACATGACCTAAACACTATTTCACATGCATTTTTATAATACAAGATGAACGACAGCATCATAGGATTTGCTGCCTAATAAATTACTTTAGCATTATGCATGTCTATGTATGTATATATGCATATCTGCTAAGTGTGTTGTAATTACTGCTCACTTGAGAAAAAGAAAACTTTTAGTCATCGCTAAGCTAATGCATTTTTCTTTGATATATATTAACACTACATATACTTTGATGTAATTTCTCTTATATGTTTTTAGAATCTGATTTATCTGACAAATCGAAGACATTTAGACATACGTTCCACTCGATGACACTGAACAGTTAAACTGTCATCCACATGCCTCATTCTCATACCCACATCTCTCTTTCTCTCGCCCTCTGAAGTCCCTGTGGGTGAGCCCTCATTGCCTGTGCTAAAAGATGACAGCAGCAGTCTTTCGGAGCACATCGCGGTTCTCTTCAGACAGCCGGCTTTTATTGCTTCTCTGGGTTCGGCCTGCTGGATAGTGCTGATGGGTTTCAGTGCCTGGATATACTTCAGACACAAGAAAAGGAAAGAGCTCGGTCATTATGCCACCTCTTTTGCCTACACACCTGCAGGTATCCTGAAATTAAATGTACCGCATTGCTGTTCTTTTCTTGCCAGAAAACAATAGAGGAGTTTTGATGATTATGCATGGCTATCAAGTTGATCCAATTTTGATGGTCAGAACCTTTAATCTGTTCTGTTTGGCATTGTTGTTGCACTCTCATTTAATTGTATGCCGGAAATGAAAGACTGAGTAGATCACTGAGAGCTTATCTAATTGTAATTAGACACTGTTCCCTTCTTCTGCCATTACTATAAAGCATTAGCCTATTTTCTTGCTTAACTCACTTTCAGTAGAGCTGAAAATAATTGGTATTAATCTTCCTTTTTGTTCCAGTCGGCCTCTCAAATGGTGGCAGAGCAGGATTTAGTAATGGAAGGTATGAAAAAATCGTAAAGTTCACCTGCTTTATACTTTTGCATGCTTTTTTTAAATATACTGTCAAAACATATGTACAGCTTTATAACATTTCTCTGTAGGCCATGCTTGCTGGGATCCAACGCGGGTAACTATCCGTGGATAGCTGATTCTTGGCCAAACAACAACTTCAACCAGAACAGTACAGACGCCACGAATTGCTGCACTGGACAACATGAATCCAAGGACAAATATTGCAACAGTAAGAGACTTCACACATCCTGACAGCAGTGGCGTAAGTTAGTAATGACGGCCTGAGTGCAGCACTGCACCTATTACGACGGGGACCCCTGCGCTGCACTGTTGTGGAGCGTACAAACACACACACACACACACTCATCTAAACAAGAACCCTAGCTATATAAGCGAATTTTTGTCTAATCAGCTAAATTTAGACCATCTAAAATCAATATCTATTCAAGTTTCAAAGTTTATTGGTCACATGTACATTATACGTGGTAGAACATACAGTGAAATGCTTTGACGACTAACTGTACATTTGCTATAAGTGGGGGGGGGAATTGTAGGG
>JAOUQX010000041.1:5531695-5548228 GCA_028566295.1 Liobagrus marginatus | reverse complement strand
GTAAATAGTATTTATATGCAACCAACCCCCCTTTTACACTTTCTTTCTCTCCCTCACCCCCACTTACAGCAAACCTTTGGCCGGCCGTCAATGCATTTCACTGTATGTTGTACCACGTATGATGTACATGTGACAAATAAACTTTGAACTAAAATAATAGCAACAAAATGAAAATCAAAGTCATAAACCAATAGCTTATGCTCTTTGAGTACATTACCATTTTACATAGGTGTTTATAGCTACACCGCGGATACGAGGCAGGTTTTTGCAGTCTTTGACCCAGATGTGAATTTCACCTGAGCCTCGGGATGATTCGTCTGAAAAAGAGAGACAAAAAAATTAAATAAGAAAGGACATATTAAAACCAATAATTTTTACCCATTTTGTGCAGCAGTTTTGTTTAATGCAGTGCATTAATTAAAAAAAACACTTAAAAAAGTGCATATTTAATATTTATTTTATTTAAATATCCTTTTATTTATTTCATTTGTATAGCACTTTTAACAGAAAACATTGTCCAAAGAAGCTTTACTGAAATAAAAACGGTTGATTTTTGATATAAAAATTCTAAACATTTAAATGTAAAATGTTATTTAGACTGTCACACTGGAGAGTGCTATTAGTTTCCATTCTACAACTGTTTATATATCATTTATGAACATCAACGTGATTATTTGACAACCTGAAACACATGGAATTAAAAGATACATATATAGACACACTATGAGTATAAAGACAAGCCTCTTAATTATTGAATTCAGGTGTTTTTAGTCATCTAATCATGCAGTCTGCTTATACAATTTATACAACATATACAAAAGCATTTGTAAAGAAACTGTGTGTTCTGCAGAGCCCGATGAATTCAAGTGTACTACTGTGATAGAACAGCACTTATAGCAAATAGTCAGTATTTTTATATTATCATCAATAGTCAGATTTTATAGCTGTCAGATTTTCCACATTGAAGTGTAAGTGAAATTAGCCCCATAGTGCAAGACCAATTAAAGTCACAGAAAGAAGTCACGAATGCTGAGGCATATGGTGTTTAAAAGTTACCAACACGCTGAGTTCCAGACTACTACTGTGACGTGACACTCGCTCCGAATGGCTGTCTACGGATAGCGAGTCGTGAACTCGTGCATAGGTACGACACAGGCGCAGACTTCTTAGGCATGGGTCTTTATTTGTTGGTCCACAGTTGAACCTAAATACGTCTTCTCGTGATGAACACAAATAACGATCTGCGTCGAGCTGTCTCAACGCTTCCTCTTTTATCCAAACACATAATGGGTGCTTAACTAGACACAGGTGCGCGTGCTTTAACTAAGGCATGGTAACTCTACATAAATGAACACAGGTGTGGCAATCAGTGTGTGTGTGTATGCGAACAGTGAAGCATGTGGGACAAAACAAACACAAAACACCGTGAACACATGCTTCCACGTTACATCACCCCCCCTTAAAGTGCACAGTCCGGGTGCGCATGGCAGCCTATACATAGTCTCTGGCGGGCACCGGGCGGGCCCGAGGACTCGGGCAGGGGCCCCAGACAGCGGGGTATTACCACGGACCGATGAGGGCAGGGCAGGCGGGGCGGGGCGGCCCTGGCCCGTGAAAAATGTGCATGTTTGCAGCCACCCACGGGGCTGCAGCCGGCTGGCCGGGACCAGGCTTCGGAACCGGTTCCAGTGCGGTGCTTGGTTCAGGAACAGTCCCTGTAAAAGATTTGGGTGCGCCCTCTGCCTTTCTCACGCTCACCCATTCGGCCACACTCACGCTCACGCGTTGGACTTCACTCAGACTCACGTAGGGGGTCTCACTCATGCTCATGCCTTCGGCCTCAGTCATACGGGGCGGGCACTGAGTCACACAGGGCGGGTACTCAGTCACACAGGGCAGGCACTCAGTCACCCTGGGAGGACACTCAGTCACACTGGGAGGGCATTCACTCTTATGGGGCGGGCCCTCACTCTCACGGGGCGGGCACTCACTCTCACGGGGTAGGCACTCCGTCTCACACGACAGGCACTCCGTCTCACACGACAGGCACTCCGTCTCACACGACAGGCACTCCGTCTCACACAACAGGCACTCCGTCTCACACAACAGGCACTCCGTCTCACACAACAGGCACTCCGTCTCACATGACAGGCATGCAGTCACGCAGGCAGTCACACATGCCACTACACATGCCACCGCCCACGCGGTGTCTGCCCCACACTCCGCACATGCAGGTTCGGTCATGCACTCGTACGCAGGGGCTGTCACGTACCCATGCGCAGGAACTGCAACGCACTCAATCTGGTTCACAACCTCAACTGGGTCCACACTCTCAACTGGGTCCACACACGCAACTGGGTGCATACACTCAACAGGGTCCACACTCTCAACTGGGTCCACCCACTCAACTGGGTTCACACACACAACTGGGTCCACACTCTCAACTGGGTCCACACTCTCAACTGGGTCCACACTCTCAACTGGGTCCACACTCTCAACTGGGTCCACACACTCAACTGGGTTCACACACTCAACTGGGTTCACACACCCAACGTTACTTCCACACTCAGCATCAACCACACACGCAGCATCACCCACACACGCAGCATCAACCACACACGCAGCATCAACCACACACGCAGCATCAACCACACACACTACTTCACCCATGCGCTCACCCCCAGACCCCCGCTCCGCCTTGGACCCACTGTCAATCTCGGACATGGGGTCAAGCCCTAGAGCACTGTCTGTTGTTGGGGCGATGTCAGTAAGTGGAAAGCTGTCGGTAAGTGGGACACTGTCAGTAAAAGGGACGCTGTCGGTAAGTGCAGTACACACAGTCGGCTGAGCAGGTACCGTCGGTTGAGCAGGTACCGTCGGTTGAGCAGGTACAGTCGGTTGAGCGGGTACAGACGGTTGAGCGGGTACAGACGGTTGAGCGGGTACAGACGGTTGAGCGGGTACAGACGGTTGAGCAGGTGCATCCTCCGACACACGTTTTACCTGTTTCTCATAGTTTATGAAATGTTTACATGCGGGGTCTCGCACCCTCTCACATGCAGGGCTTGTCATATTCTCCTCATTTTCAGTCCTTTGTGCATTTTGGCCAGTCTCTGCAGCACACTTCACCTGCTTCTCATAGTCCATGAACTTCTTACAGGCGGGGTCTAGCACCCTTCTAACATATTCCAAACACTCTTCGCTGGTCATGTTTTCGATATCCTCATTTACTTGAACATACGTGCGTTTTTCATTGGCTGGAACGGAGGAACTATTAGCCGATACTACATCCAGTGGCAGGGGCGCTGGCAGGTCATCAACCTCCCTCTCATCAGCGCGTTGCTCGTCGTTATGCATGCGCTCCGTGGGCGTGCCTGACTCCACTTGCTGTCGGGGGCGTGGCTTGCGCTTCCGTGGCTCCTGCCCTCTCCCGCTTTGGACCGGTGCCGCCGGCGCGGGGGAAATATACTCCTCAGGCTCTGAGTCTGTGTTAGACGGGAAATAGCAGCAGTAATAATCCGTGAGACTGGGTAGGTGTGGATCGTAGCTTTGCGGATATCGGAGGGAAAGCGGCATTCCAGCGCTCAATGGCTCGCGGCACCACTCGTTCGTCAAAATCGCTTGCTCGTCCTCGGGGGTCAGCTGGCATTCCGAGCCATCCTCCCATATCCCAAACACGGGCTCCGTTTGCCGTAACGAAGTGCGCTCTCTGCGGCGTCGTTGATTTAGGCAGATCATTCTGTGACGTGACGCTCGCTCCGAATGGCTGTCTATGGATAGCGAGTCGTGAACCGGGGCATAGGTACGACCCCGGCGCAGACTTCTTAGGCATGGTTCTTCATTTGTTGGTCCACAGTTCAACCTAAATACGTCTTCTCGTGATGAACACAAATAACGATCTGCGTCGAGTTGTCTCAACGCTTCCTCTTTTATCCAAACACATAATGGGTGCTTAACTAGACACAGGTGCACGTGCTGTAACTAAGGCATGGTAACTCTACATAAATGAACACAGGTGTGGCAATCAGTGAAGCATGTTGGACAAAACAAACACAAAACACCGTGAACACATGCTTCCACGTTACAACTACTAGCATTAATTTCAGCACAAAAACTGTGTGGGTGGCACTTTATTAAACAGGTTTCCATGGTCTAGCAACCACATGCAAGACTCAAATTGCAAAGCTCTTACCGCAGACTATGTAATGTAGGAATCTTATGGCCAGTCTCATTTTGCCCCTATCATCAGTGGGCAGGAGGTTGCTTATGTTCTGTAAAGAAGAGATGTTAAGGAAATGCAAAACCATGTAAGGTTCAAAATATGTAATAAAACAGATGACACCAAATTTGTGGAATAAAAATTGAATTACTTTTAGATAGAAAATATGCAGTGAGGTAAATAAGTCTGATACCACATTATAATCAAATAATTTAGTTATCATTAAATGTCAAGATTAAAGTGCAGTTAAAACCAGAATGTTACACTGATCAACCATAATATACCCCGTTAAAATATCCCCTTGTGCTGCCAAAACATGCAAACCACAAGAATCCATAATACTGTATATCCCACCCCTTTGACAGGTGTCAGTTATAACAAGACATGAAAAACAATCGTATTTACCTCATTTGGCAATGCTTTTACAGTTATGGCCGATTGGTGTAATGTAATGTAAGTAAATTTGAGAAAAAGCGCCATAATATACCCTTGGTTTGAGGGATAAGCAGTTAAGCCGAGGGTTTTCAAAGTCCCACTTGGAAAGATCAATCTCTGTCTCTCCCAGAAAGCTGTTGCGACCAAATGTGTCATTATGCCAAACAGACAGGTTAAGGATCTGGGTTTTTAAATACTCCATTTGAACTCTATACTGTATGAGATTAAAAAAAGATATTGTGATTAATATGTATAACTATTGTCATATGGATACAATAAATGTAACTACGTGTTTATTGTTAGTATTGTTTGCTATTTAACATTACCTCATATACATATCCTAGTGCACTTACTGAATAGATTACACATAATAAAAATTATTCCATAGTCTTTACCCTTAGAATCTCATTAAATGTCGGGTTCAACATCTTTTTTTTCACTGATGTTTTTCTTTTTCCCAATTTAGCAGTGTCAGGTCTAAGATAACTCTTAACATACCTAAAACAAGAGAAAGTATGATTAAGTATCTAAATCTGACCAAACATGCACAATCACTTCATTAGAAATACTTCAGCTGCTGATTCCTGCAAATGATCCAGTTAGCCAATCATGTGGAAGTGGCACAATGGGTGATCTTACACCCAAATACAATTCAAGATCGAAACAACTCAATAATAAAATAGTTCAAAAGAGAAGACCAGATCAGACTGGCAGAGAGGCAATGGTAACTTAAATGACCAGACTTTGTAGCTATGGTGAGCAGATCATCTTAGAAAATACAATACGTCAACCAGTGAGCTGGATGGGTAGCACCAGTGAAAGACCATGTCTAGTGACAGCAAAGCGTAATCTAGAGTAAAAAGGGGAAGTGGTAGCTCAGTGGTTAAGGGGTCGGACTGCTAATCCAAAGACTGGGGTTCAATTCCCAGCAACACCAATCTACCACTGTTTGGCTCCTGAGCAAGGCCCTCAACTGCTCAGTTGTAAGTTGCTCTGAATAAGTGGGCCTGCCTAAGGCTGTAAATGTAACATGAAGGAGAATGGAGTTAGTTTAGACAGTTAAGGTTTGGACAAAGGCCACCTTCTACTATTTGCTATATTTGTATCATTATATTAGTTTCACTGGTGTGGCATGATTGACTAATTAGATAATTGATTGAATGAGCAGCAATATAGGTGTTTCTATTAAAGTCTGTGTATATCATATAGAACAGACACTGATATAGTACAAGCATTCTAGTATACGCACGGGTCCGATCGATTCTTCTTCACATCTGCTGCAGCCAGATTTTGGCAGTGAACTACAAAAATGTGGAACTCCCTCAGCGTCTGGACATAGTTAATGGAAAACTGGATGGTTCCTTTAACTTCAACACTCCCGAAGTCAGCACTGGAAAGGCTCATTATGCTTCCGCTCATCTATGGGTATTAGGCATTAATGAAAGGGAGAAGTAGCGGTAACAGTAGCTATAGTCATAGTAATAGCAATAGTAATAATAGTAGATGTAAGAGTAACAATACAGTACAGTAATAATAATAGCAGTAATACTAGCAGTAGCAATGGCTGTAGTTTTAGTAGAATTAGACTTAGTGGTAGTAGTCGTTGCAGTAGAAATTATAGCAGTAGTAATTGTAGTAGTAGTAATAATAATAGTACTATCAATATTAGTAAAAGAAGTAGACTTAGTAGTAGTATAAATAGTAGTAGTAGTTATAGCAGAAGTAGTAGAAGTGGTAATAATAGTACTAGCAATAGTAGTAATAGAAGGAGACTTAGTAGTAGTAGTAGTAGAAGTTATAGCAGAAGTAGTAGTAGTAGTAGTAGTAATAATAGTACTAGCAATAGTAGTAATAGAAGTAGTAATAGTAGTAGTAATAATAGTAGTAGCAATAGTAGCAACAGAAGTGGACTTAGTAGTAATAGTAGTAGTACTAGCAGAAGTAGTAGTAATAATAATAGTACTAGCAATAGTAGTAATCTTACTACTAGTAGTAGTAGTAGTAGTAATAATAGTACGAGCAATGGTAGTAATAGAAGTAGAGTTAGTAGTAGTAGTTATAGCAGAAGTAGTAGTAGTAATAATAGTACTAGCAATAGTTGTCACACACACAGCCATTTTGTGTACCAGGTTCCGGTGCCACCTGGCGGCCGACCTGGGACATGGCATCTGTGTGTGGGTCTATGGGTTTGTGTGTGGGTCTATGGGTTTGTGTGGGTGTGTGCCTTTCCTCTGTGTAATCCCCTCTCACAGTGCCTCGTCCTGGTTAATCACTCCTCGTTACCGTGTGCATAAAAACCCTCGTGTGTTTCCCTCTCGTTGTCAATCATTGTTCTTAACTGTGCCGGTGTGATTGTATCTGTGTGTTTTGTTCGCAGCATATCTGAGTTTGTATTTTCGTTCTAAGTGTTCCTTTTGAGGGAGTGTGGATTGGACAGGCGAAGTTATGGCTCAATTCCGCTTTAACCCACTCGCTAAATCGCCAAAGCTTCTCCTCGCATTGGGTTTGCCGTACACTAAATCCCCGTCTGTGTGTATTGAGTGCTGCCAGATTTTGAGTTCTTTAACAAACTGCACTAATAAAGACTGTCTCGTGCGCATGTATCCTGTCTGTGGGTTACCTTTGCCAGCCTGCACAACGCACCGCAACAATAGTAGTAATGGAAGTAGACTTAGTATTAGAAGTAGCAGAAGTAGTAGTAGTTATAATAATAGTACTAGCATCAGTAGTAATAGAAGTAGACTTAGTAGTAATAGTAGTAGTACCAGAAGTTATAATAGTAGTAGTAGTAATAGCAGTAGTGATAGCACAATTAGTAGTGGTAATAGTAGCAACAGTATAAGAAGTAACAACAGAAGTCATAGCAATAGCATTAGTAGAGGCAGTAGTGAAGTAGTAGTAGCAGTACCAGCATTATTAGTAGTAGAAGTATTAATAGCATTAGTAGCCATAGTAACAGTAAAAGTAATTGAAGTTGAACAGTAATAATAATCTGGATATTAATTATACAAAACATCTTACGAATTAAAACGTATTTTAAAATTAGCACATCAACATACTGAAGACATTGTGGCTACACGGGAGTTTTTGTTAAGTTCAGCTTCTAGGCCTTTTTTCTTCCTGTGCTTGCCACTGTGGGAGCTGCATTCCGAGTCACTTTCATCTCTATCATTCTAGATAATAAGCACAAATAAATTGATATTTGTTTTTTGTTAACCAATATTAAAATACTAACCGGTGTAGTGCTGTTAGTGCTGAAATGTGTAAATGAACTGTGGGAACCTTCAAGCCAACCTATTTTATTGTGTGCTGTGAACATCCAATCCAGTTTTAGATTTAACATCATTCTGCATATTATTTGTATTATGAACGACCTGATTTATGAACATAACTTTTGTGGTTAAAAAACAAGGAATTTGTTAGCTTTTATTAACTGTGAAGAAGATCCTTAAAGAAACATTCAGTTAGCATTATACTGTACCTCATTGTCCAGGAAATAGGGAACAGATTTGCTGATTTCTCTTATGTGTTTTTGTTCCTTATCAAAAATGGAAGTCGATGATGGGGATGGTGTGTTGGAGACTGTATGTGTTATACAAAACAAAAAATTAATGGGTATGATCTGCTTTACCTTATTAAATTCTCAGAACATTTAATTAAAAAAAAAAGAAAATAACATACCTGCATAGCTGCTAGGCATGAAATCATCTAAGTATTTCCTTTTTTTACTTTCTCCTAATGAAAATCAAACCACAACAAAACATTAAAATGTGGAGCTTGTTCTCTGCTGCCCAATGAGACATTAGACTCAACACTCAACAAGAAGACTAGTAGTTTTTAAAGCATCAGCTGAATGACACTATGAGGCCAAATGTTTGTAGACACCTTACCAGCACAAACATTAAATGTGTCTTTCCTAAACTGTTGCCACAATATTGGAGGTAAACAATTTTCTAGAATGTCTCTAGATACCGTAGCATTAGGATTTCCTTTGACTGGATCTAAGTGACCCAAACACTGCAGTCGCTGTGCAGAAAGTCTCTGACCCGCTATGACATGGTGTGTCATGGATGCCGTGGAAAAGTGTCCTGCACAGAGACCCAACCTCAACCACACTGAAAGACCTTTGAACTGAACCAGAACACCAACTGATTTCAGACCTCCTCACCCTACATTAGCACATGAACTCATTAATAATTTTGCTGAATGAGCAAATCCCAACACTAACCTTCCGAAATCTAGTAGAAATGATATTATAAGAGTAAAAGTGATACAAATCTGGAATAAAATGTTCAAAAACACATATGAAGGTGATGGCCAGGTGTCCAAAACCTTTGGAAGAAATAGTGTACATCTACAAAAGGAACTTCCGCATGACTTTTTTTTGTGCCACATTGAAAACAACCAGTGCTCACTTGGTACTGCAGTAATGTCTTCAAGGCTTTTATGATATACAGGTTTTGTGGATGCCCGTTTCAGCACTTCCTGAACTAGGCTCACCTCAGTGACTGGCACACATATAAAAAAAAAAAGAAAAAGTAAAACATTTTTTTTTCAAGAGCAGGAATTAAACAGTAGATTAGATTCATAATAAGGATATACAGCATCAACAATTCCAAAGAAAGCTGCAGTATAGACACATCAGTTTGTTCCCCCAAAACCTGCAAAAAATAAACTATCGAAATCCGTATCAACTTTTAAAATCTTATAATGTGTCATAAATCCAAAGAGAGAACTATTACAAATACAATAGATGAGTCTTTTGGTTTAATGTTTACATGCACATACAAGTGTTTGTTGCAAGTTTGCATTAAGAATACCAATTGACATGTCATATAATATCTATTCCCAGCTGCCAGATTCTTTCAGATGGGAAACATGTGAACTATGGCCAACATAACTTATAATTAAAATGTTGATATTTTTGAAAATGTTTATCAAGATCTTAATACAAAACACTGTAACACTTACTCTATTTAATGATAGACAATCTACTGGGACAAAATGTGACATTTCAGCTTTCACAAAAGGCCTTTAGATGGGGTAAAATGTTGTGTCCCTAATGTAGTGTCAATATTCTATTAAGTGTTACAGCTTTTTTTCCCTCAACGATTCGTTGTTTCCTACTTTGCCCTTCATAGACATTAAACATTCTATCAGTAAAGTGCTAGAAACACGAAAAAATGTCTCACAGTTTGAACTTGCCCCAGAGAAGGAATCAGCTCTGTTTAAGGTCTCAGTGTTGACATCTTCACTAACATGCAGTCCCAAGCTCTTTCTCCTGGGGCAAAGGTCTGCAGAGCATATAGGAGTGTCAGCTACCTCGGGACAGCACTTCACACTACCATCTGTCTGGAATGAGGTGCACACCAAATCACTAGTCAGCTCTGTAACATTGGGAGAAATGTCCTTGCCGTTGTTTTCTGTGAGTCTGAGGTAATCCTGGTAGTACTGTGGAACAAACGAACTTGCAAATGGGGGAGAATCAGGATTCTCAGAAGTGCTTCTGGCAGGGACTTTATGCTTACTTTTGGTGATTTCTGGAGATTTTTTCACCTGTAAATGAACTTCTGGTGTTTCTGTAACTGGCAGCACTATACTTTCTGATGTCTTTCCAAGCTCTGGGAGGACTGTATCAGATATGTCTTTGGACTGCAAGGGTAAATCTTGATCTTGACTTTCCAGGTTTACTGCAAACATGCTGGTGGCACGACGAAGAGAATTTCCTCTATTGTTAAATTTTCCATTGCCACTACTTCTAGTCTGCTGTGGGGATTCTTTATTGAGCATCATTGGAGGTTTAGGAGATGCTATATCTTTTGGAGATAGATTTAAGCCACTCTTTGGCTGAGGACAATGGGATGATTGCATAAAATCTGGCTCAAATGGAGAGATATTCAGGTTAGCTGTGGCACTAATATCAGGATTCTTGACAACAGTATTTCCACTATCATTTTCAAACCCCTTTTCAGACTGGTTTGGGTAAGCATTTTGGTTCAGAGAGTGTTGAAGCTGAGTTACCGCTTTGTCAGGTTTTGCACATTTAAATTCCTGACTTAATAGGTTCTCAGTTGTATTTTCAACATTGGGTGGCTTCTTGCTAGATCCTCCCCAAAAGTCAAGGAGCTTCTTGAACTGTACATTGTTTATACCTTCTCCTGTGACTGTGTTCTCTATTCTGTCTCGTAGTGGAAGAACCGTAAAATTAGAACTTTCTCCTTCTGAATCTATGCCAATAGATCTAAGATCATACTCTGATTTGGTGAACCTTTTATTCAGCTTTGCATTCGTCACAGATGACTTTGGGCCATTTGATGTTGTTGATTGCAATTTGTCTCTCTCCCAGAATGATTTAAGATCTTTTATTCTTTCTGCCCTGTTGTTTTCTTGCTGCCCGCATTGCTTTTCTAATGGGACTGGATTTTTTTGTTTTGATTGAACCACAGATGTTGGTGTCGATTTTAGCTGTGATTCTTTTTCATTTTTCTTTACTTTCGCCTCCAGCTCTAGCACTGATGCAGTTATACGTCCTTCCTGGCTACTATTAACATTTCCTCCAACATTTTCATTGTTGTAGTCTCCTATCTGGAGACCAAAATCTAGTGAAGATGTGCATTTTTCTAACAAACTTCTGGTATCCTCGTTGTTTGAAGTTATGCTTAGAGCCATTACATCATTCATTTGATTTATATTGCTCATTGGTTCTTGAATATCTTTTGCTTCATCTCTGACAGCTTTTTCCTTATTTAAATGTTCATAGGTGGTGTTATCTGATTGTAGATCAGCATTTAAAATGTCCTTTACATGCGCTTGTTCCTTGTTCTCAAGTAGTAAATATTTTGGGTTAATGACAGTTTTGGTTTGTTCTTCACACTCTATCGCATTTCTCTTAAATTGGTCAAGATTGTCCCGTTCAAAAGTTCTTTTTGGTTTTGCTGGTGCCTCAGCAGTACCCTGGTCCCACAATGATCTTAAATTTGCAATTTTTGGTGACTGACTGTCTTCAGGATCTTGCATTTCATATTCAGTGGGTTTACTGTCTGGAATGTCCACCTTGTTATTATGTCTGCGTTCTTCTTTTTTGCTAACGGTCTCCACTGTTTTTTCTTCTGGACATGTTCTTTTAAGGTTAAACAGTTGATTAGTGGTGTCCTGTGGTGATCTGTGCCTGAACAGACTGGAAGCAGAGATTTTCTCAGAGCTCAATGGCTTAGTCTTGTCAATTAGATCCTGATCAGCCTGAAAATTCGTAGCAAGCTCTTTCTCATCCCTATTCAATTCTATTACTAAATCCCTTTTTTCTAAGAATCCATCATTTGTTATAACTCCATCTTTATCTCTATCTCTTGGAATGATCAAGTATACATTGTTCTCTGCTTTGGGTTTCTGCTGGAGCTCATCTTCAAAGTCAATGTCTTCAAACTTGAGATCATCTTCAGTGTCTGGTACAATGTCCTCAAAGTCAAGTATATCGCTGCTGTCTGAGCTGCGGCTGAACCATTCCAAAACTTTAGCAATGGAGTCTCCTTGTTCTTCAGTAGCTTTAGTAGAGTTAGAATTGGCCATGAGAGGATGTTTGCGGTCTGCTGTCTTTATGTTAGTGTCTCTATTTTTCTTTGCAGCAAGTGGACGTGGCATGCATTGACTTTGCAATGCCATGGGGGAAGGATCAGGCCTATTGGAGGCATCAGTTGGGTTGGTGGCTTCATATACTAGTAGATCTGCAAACCATTAAGCAATATATCATTAAATAAGATAAAAAAAACTATGAGACATTTTATTAGTCTAAAACAACAAATCAGTCGTAGAATGTGTGCAAATACCAGTGTTGTGTATGTTACATCGCAACTGTACTAATAATTATTACCCAAGGCTATCACTTCTATTCACTCTAACTTAACCAGCTAGTTAGTTAACAAAAAAAAACTGCTCACCTTTAGATGATTATGACTAATTAAGTATAAGTAAACTATTATTGAACTTTGATGGCTATAATAGTGATTCGTTAAATCAAAAGTAATTTGGGACTGGTTATTTCCACGTGAAAATTGAGGTTAAATTCAACAAAATAAAGTCGCCTGTAGATAAGTTAGTTGGCTCAATACTTATAGTTAGTTTCTCCCAATATTGGTGAAGACACATATCTTGTCTCATAAAAGGGCAGCAGAATAATGTTGTTAAACCTACCTCTAATACTATAAAGTTTGTCCAATTTCTCTTCTGTCTTTTCGTTTCCCCTCTTGGATGACATAGTGTCCTCTTTCTCCTGGTTTTTTTGTGAGATTTGAGGGCTCTCATTTATTGGTTTCACTAATAGGGATTCAAATGGTGACCTGACTATTGTTCTAGGAATTGGAAGGGGTTTCTTCTTCACATCATCAGCTATATTGTGTTTTTCTGGTTCTGCAGATTTCGACCAATTTAAACTATTTTCACTTTTTTGTGTAGTATGCAGTATGTTTAATTCTTTTTGTTTATCATTTGACTGTGCACTGGAACTTGGACTCAGCCGTGGTTCAATTTTTGGCTTTTCTTGAACTTCCTGTGTTGGGTTCTTCAACAGCATTGAGGATAGGACTGGGAGTCGTGAATGTGGAAGGGATGGTGAAGTGAGCTTCATTGGTTCTTTAGCTTCTAAATTTAGGGCACAATCCTCTATCCTCTCCTGAGAGATTGCATTCACCTCAAGAATGGGTTCATGGCCAGTCTTGGTAAAAACCATACTAAGAGATTTGCGAGGTTGAGGCAGACAGCTCTTGATGTTGGAGTCACCAGAGTCCCAGCTAGAACTGTGTTTGAGGATACCTTTAAGTTGAAGAGGCCTGATTTCTGAGTTTGCAGACATGCTTGGGGTGGACAGAGTCGACCTGCTGTCTGAGTTTGTAGACATACTTGGGGTGGACACAGGGGGCTTGGTGCTGGAGCATGTGGACACACTTTGTGTGGACACAAATGAATTTGGAGACGCGCTCTGCATGGACATAGAAGAATTTGTAGACACACTCTGCGTGGACGCAGAAGGATGATTTGTAGACACACTCTGGGTGGACACAGAAGGATTTGTAGACACACTCTGTGTGGACACAGAAGGATTTGTAGACACACTCTGCATGGACACAGAAGAATTTGTAGACACACTCTGGGTGGAGATAGAGCTGTTGCTGCTTGGATCTGACTTCTGGACCTTGAAAAGTTTAGTCCTTTTTTTTGGAACAGGTTTTTGTTGTGTTTCTTCTAAAATATCAAGGACTTTGGTCTTGACTTCTGTTCCTGATCCTTCACGAGTCTCTAGTGAAGGTAGCAATTCTGATAGATAGGTAGGCAGGTATATATTCAGTAGGTATACAAGCAATAAATTAAACCATCATACTTACAAATAATTTCATGAAGTAAGGTCTAACTAAATATCTATTTATACACACACCCCAACCTCTTTATGTAGGACCACCTGTACAACTGCTCAATTATTCTATTGTCTAATCAGCCAGGCATGTGGCCTCATATAAAATCTTTCGGATACAGATTAAAGTTCACTTTAAGTATCAGAACCGAAGATTGAAACATCAGACAGACTGATTTAAATATGATAGATATTGCTGATCTATTTTTTCATACACAACAGTCTCTGGAGGTGCAAAGAACATAGCATAATGCAAAGAGAAAACTAAAGACATCCAGGCATCTCTGGTGGTTATGTAATAGTTCCTTTGTATACGAGACATTACGATTTATATGCAGTGATGAGGATAGAGTCAAATTCTCACGTCCTATAAAATGTTATAATCTAAGGCCATAAATATGGACATACATTTCTGCATTGTAAATAACATGGAATATATTCGTTATTTATTATTTAACTGGAAGTTAGTTAGTTCATATTGTTCTTGAAAGGCGAACCTGATTGAGGAAGTGGCTCAGTGGTCAAGGTGTTGGACTGCTGATCTGAAGCCTGGGGTTCAATTCCCAGCTCTGCCAAGCTACCATGGATGGGCCCCTGAGCAAGGTCCTTAACCCTTAACTGCTTGGTTGACAGTTGCTCTGGATGAGAACTACCAAATTCTGGAAATGTAAAGGTATTCTGAGAGTTCTGCAACAATCCAAAAAGTGATTTCTGAAACTAGCATCTAATCAGGCCACCACATTGCATATGAAAACTGGAGTAAAGAATATTCCAGAAACCAAGCTGTGAGGCATATTGGTGTCAGTACTATAAGACAGATTTTCTTTATGATGTTTGGAGACATAAACAAAATCATTTGGACATTCAACTAAAATTCCTGCATAACATATTTAGCATGTTGAATGCCTAATTCATGCCTAAGCAAATTCATGCTGTTATGAAAGTTTAATAACGTCAAACATGTTATTAAATAGATACACCCAATAAAACGGCAACCCCATGCATTTTACATAGTTAAAAAAACAAGGTACGTAACCTGTACCTGGTGAATTCTTAGTTTCAGTCAGTGAGGCTTCATTGATTAAATCAAAATCTAGATCAACTGGCATGTTATTGAATGGATTGTGCCTTTGCTGGAAACAAAAGAAAAAAGATTAGAGCAATATTTTGTTAAGCATAGTGCATAATATTAAAATTACCTACAGAAAATTTTAATCTTCGAATCAATAAAGATGAAATCATCTACAATAAAGGTAATTCAACTAAAGATTATTTTTTAAAGCTAAAAAAAGAGGACAGACGGAGTGTAATAGTGAACAATACACAGTTTGCCTACCCTGTTTAGGCGTTCCTGCTGAGTCTCTGTTGATCTCCTGTTACATACACAAAGAAACGAAGTGTAAATATGCAGAAGAGGTTCACTTTGTTAACCTTTCCTTGATACATTAGGATTTCATACTTAATTTATAGTCTTTACCTGTATCAATTAAATAAAATATGACACCTATGGAACATGTCTATATGAATGCAGTTAGAAAATCAATACACTATGTGTACTTTTTTGTTTTTACAATGGTTTAGTTTTGCAAAATGTATTGTCATACTTGTCCATATCTGAAAAGAAGTGTCTTTCAATTTCATGCTTTTTCATACTTTTTGTACATTTTGAAATAATGCTCCTTTCTGAAAATTTCCCTTTAGTGGAATTAAAAAGCCACAACAGATTCCAAAAGACAATTCTCCCTGTTCACAAAACACAAACTCATAAGACATGGTTGCTGTGGCAGCAGAGAATATGGGTGTGATGCTCAGGTGTACACTAGTCTTGTGTAGCCAGACCTGCAGTCTGGTGACAGAAGGTTTGGACTCCATAGTAGCTTTTATTGGCTATGATGGCATCTGACTGACATTTTAGGCAACCAATCACAGATCATTTTGTTCAGCATCATGTTTAGGGATGTGAAAATGTAAATCTACGCATGAAAACCAAAGTGGTGTACAACTATAGAACATTCATTTATGAAAATCATGCAAAATAATGAGTCTATACCGTAAACTTGAATCATTTGGGAAATTGAGCGGTCTGCTGATTCTTTTAAGTGCTCATTGTCACAGGAGTCACAAATGCTTCCTTCTTACAATGGGGAAGAAGAGCATTGCAGCAACTTTGCTTTCAGATTCCATAATCATGTCTCGCGGAAATCGTGTAGAATCCATCTTAACCCCCTGAAAGTGTTTTCTAATTATGTGCCATATGCAGCAGGTGTTCAGCCAACGGTCGTGTGTGTGTGGCAATGCCATCTGAGGCTGAGAACATTTGGCCATATAGTTTATATTTAAATGTGGATCGTGGTTCCTCAGTATTAAACTGAGTCAGAACACCCCTATTTATTCAAAAATGTATTCATTCATTCATTCATTCATTCATTGTCTAGTGCTTATCCTGCTCAGGGTCGCGGATGTGCTGAAGTCTATCCCA
>JAOUQX010000041.1:5502825-5513626 GCA_028566295.1 Liobagrus marginatus | reverse complement strand
TGGATTTAAATCCAAGGAAGGATTTTAAGTACTTGAAAGTCAACTGTTTTCATTAAAATTACTGTGTTAAAATAAAAGCTGATGTTTCAGATTTTTTTTTTTCTTAAATGGTGTTGTCTCGGAAGGCGGTGGGGGGGGTCGACTTATACGGCGAGTATAGCAGAAAACCCAAGTTTGCAAATGGAAAATGGGGGGGTCGACTTATACAACGGGTCGACTTATACACCGGCATATACGGTAACTGTGCCCCACCACATACAAAGAAACCTTTTCTCAGTAGCTCAGTCAAACCACATTATACTTATAATATAAGTGTCTGGCTATCAGTGTCTGGCCTCCAATACTTCTTATTTGGAGACCCTTTTATCCATTGGTTAGACAACACATGCCTGCCAAAGCTGAACTACAACCTGTTGTACAACCTGATGACTCAGTTGTTGATATCTTTCCTTACAACCCTTTAAGTTCAGTGTTTATAAGCGTGTTTTCGGTGGTAAGAGCAATGTTGCAGGTGGGAGCATGGTTTTGCGTGGGTCTGCCCTGGGAGGGAGGCATCTGGGGACAAGGCAGAGGGGTATTGACTATTATGCAACACCTGAGCCCTGTTCTACCACACATCTTCATAAAATCCATCTTTTTTGTATCTCTCTCTAAGCTGTAAGCAGTTCTGTGCGAGTGCACTAGGGAGAAATGAGCTAGATGAGATAGAAAGCAGAAAAATGAGTTGTTTTCAAGTATTTTGAATTTTTACTGTTTAGCTACTGCACCAGGGGCAAATAAACAAATGTTCACAGTTGGTCTTCACCTGGGTCTGTTGTGTTTCCCGCTGTCCGGTTGACATACTGTTATAGTTATGCCAAAAATGGCACACAGGTGACTAAATAACAACTTTAAATTAAAATAATACCAAGCAACGTTATAGTTGTGAAGATGGATGGTATAATAGGTGTCACCCTTCAAAATCCTTTATTTAGGTAAAAAATTATAGTATTATTATTATCATTATTATTATTATTTAGGCATATATAGAGAATTAATGTTTTATTATTATTATTTATATAATTACGTTAATATGAACATAACGTAACATAACATAATTCTTTATATAGTATGCCTTAAAAGTAACAATAATAATATTGTCATGTTATGTTAATATGAATATAACAGAAAATAATGAAAGCATTATTTCATACAAAGACAGGTTGATTCTGAATGAAGAGGTGCATAAAGCATTTAAACTAAACCTAAAGCTTGGTGTTATTTGTGCATAAATAAACATATTTATCTATTGAATGAGTAACATCCAAAGAGTGAATAATGTTATTACTTATCCACCGCTTGCTAACTTATTATGCTTGCTATCATTTTTAATAATAGTTGTATTTGTTCATTTACCAAAGATTAAACCGATGAATAGTGAAAGGTCAGTAGAATTTACAAATGTTTAGTTTAGCAACAGATTTGATCATGTGCGATTCTGAAGTCTAAGGGCTACAATATCTACTTTTCAAAGGCAGGTTAAGAAAATAAAAAGCCTGATGCATGCCTTTGCCCATGAAGAGCAAAAAGCTAGGTTTTTATTACATAGTTACATACATGACCATAACCAGTAAATACATAACCAGTGATGTGTGGTGAGGTTTGTGGCTAATGCGGCACTGAAACTTTAAGTCAGAATCACTGCATCTTGCTTAGGGTGTGGTGGCTCAATGGTAAAAGGCTCTGGGTCAGTGATCAGAGAGTCGGGGGTTCACGCCTTGCACCAGGCAAGCTACCATCCTTGAGCAAGGCTCAAGACCTAACGAAATTGCGGTTCGTTCTGGCTGACCCTGCATTGTGACCGTTCAAATTCATATGCTGGGATATGCGGAATAAAAACATTTCACTGCATGTATGTGTATGTGATAAATAGGATCTGAAAAAAATTAGATGAATCTTTAACTGAGTCAGATTACAAATATATGAAAAGGTTACATTTACACTGGCTGCTTGCACATTGATTGCTGGTTATATATTGTGTGCCCACAAACATTACATTAGTGGCAGTGGCATTCCTTAGCATACACATACTGTATATAAGCAAAATACATATTTGACCTCAAAACAACTTTTAAAGTATCAAGGCTTAGAGAAATTTCTGTGCCCTCCTTGTGCTCTTAATTTGCCGTCGCATCCCATTTTTGCTGTCATAGCAAAAATAAAACATAATAGGACTGCTGTGGTGCACTTAACTTCGTTGACTGTCTCACTCCGTGATTTTGTAAATGCAGTTTTATGTCAATTATGTTATGAAATATGTTATACGCATACTGTATGTCAAATACATTAGCTAGTTTATGGAAAGTGGTGGCATAATAACAGTGTCTAAAATATTATTTAATATAAAATATTTGATTGGTGACTGTCACACCCATGGACAATTACTGGCCGGGAGAGGGCCGCGTTGAAGACCCAGTGACTACGGGCATGAACTATCTGTGTGTTGTGTGTAATTCACACTCGTGTTTGGTCTCACACACACACATGCACAGTGTTAACCAATTAGACACATAGCATAAATACTCTGGCTCGTCCTGTGTTCTGTGTCTATCATTGCTCGTGTTTGTTTGCACGGCACATGGTGTTTGAAAGCGAAAGGTGTTTATTGTTTGTGTTCATTGACTAAAGGAAAGTTGTTTGCGGCGTTTGCATCCCCGCTTCGTTACAGCAGCCACACTACAACCCTCGCATCTCAGTGACATTCAGCAAGATAGGAACAAGCAATTTTTACTTTTGCCAATTACTTGACTTTTCACAATGACCTCTACTGCCTCCCCTAACCCCATCTCTACTAATAACGTTTGTCTACACAAATATGTTTCAAAAAGGCTCACCCGTTAGAGCAGCTTGGGGTGGAGAACAGGTCAATGACAGGAGCTGTACTGATGCTGGCTGCTGTGGTAGACACCGGAGAAGTGTCTGTGGTTGCAAATGAGGGTCTCTTGGAGAGCTCTTTCAACCTCTGCTCCTGGTGAGATTCACCACAGTTTAGATACATGTTAAAAGACATTACATCAACTCCATCAATTAAAAGTTTGGTATATTAAACTGAACAAATGATCTGTCATTTATCCTTAGTAGCACGACAGAAAATTGGGACGGGTGTTAAGTTCGGGTGAGAATTTGAGTGCATAGCAGACCATCAGCCACACACACAAATTAAAACATTCATTCACACCTAGGGGCAGTTCAGCATATCTTATCAACCTAAATGTTTTGGGAAGTAAATGGAAACCAGAGAACCTGGCAGAAACCCACACAGACACTAGGAGAAAATGCACACGGACAGTAACTTAGGAGCTGAGGATTGAACCTGGAGATCCTGGAGCTGTGAGGCTGCAATGCTGTTTTTTTTTTTTTTTTTTTTTTTTACTTAGAACTAGGACTAGATCGTTCTAGGCAACTCAAAACATAGGGGCAGCAGTAAACAATCACACACACATTTTTTATATGCTACCAAGTATACATTAATTAAACGATTTGCAACTTGCAAGAGAGGATTTATACCTATTATTTATATATCACTACTTTAAATACAGCCCTGATCTGATTAGTCACCTTCAGTGCTTTCAGACGAGCCTGCTCTTCCTCCAGGGCTGCCTGTTTTTCTCTCTCATCCACTTTGGTGAAAGACATGCCGGTGTTGGCCAGCGACGATACAGCGTTGGAAAGTGTGCTTGCCCTGTGACAGTCAAATACTGGTACTAAATATTAATGCTTTCTGTATATTACTCTCTTTACAACTATAGGGAATAACTTGCTACTTAAAAATGTCATTCTTATAATGACTTTGCTACATAATATATTCATCAAGTCTGCAATAACAGGTGTAATTTTCATTATAATGTCTAGAATAGACGCCTTCTTGTCACATGAACTTTACAGAACAGTAAAATGAATTTACTGATACGTCGAGGGAGCAGGTTAAGGGCCTTGCTCAAGGGCCCAACAATGGCAGCTTGGTGGCGGTGAGGCTTAAACATTTATCTTCCGATCAACAATCCAACACAATTACCATTTGAGCTACCACTGCCTCATACCTCTCAATGAGTTGTGGCCTATTGTAGCACAATGTTCTCATGACTGCTGATTAAAGAAACTCATATAAGCTCATTATTATGAAGAGTAAATAAATGGTCAATAAAAGCATGCTGATTTTATAAACCATGCTTGCATAGCCTACCTGCTCGCCGCGGTGGAATCCTTGACCTTTTTGCCCTCCAAAGAGGCCAGGTGCTGCTCTAAAGCATCCAGGAGACTGCTGGGAGCCTGAAGCAAAGCAAGCAATTAGTCAGTTCACCCATGTGCTCAGGAAACATAAATCAGACACTGAATGTCACAAACAAAAAACAATCAAATAAACTATAAAACATAGCAGGAAACAGGTGCAGAGTGAGTAAAGGAGTACTTACACATACTGTAAACTGAAGGTAGACAGGAAGTGGAAACATACGAAGATACAGAATATAAAGGTGGTATTGACCAGCGATCCATCTTTTTGCAGTTTACAGCATCTTTTATATTATTTTATTTTTTTTTACTTTATATATGAAGTTTTATTGAAATCTGGCCCTTATATCATTATTTTGTCATTTTATTGCTATAAATTGCTGCTCAGGTTTGTATTGTAGGATTTGACTGTTATGACTTCATCAATACTGCTTTGACACGGTAATGTAATGAAAAAAATGTTGTCATTGAGTCGCTTTCCAATCACCTAGTTAAAGCTGCACTGAAAACACCTTTATTTGCTGTAAAGGAAAGTTAGGAAAAGCAAAGTGAAGATTTCTCAGTCACATGCATATCTTTGGTAAGCGTCATGCTTTTTTTCTATTATAGCTCAGTGAAGAAATTATAATTTGGAAACTACTAAAGTCAGATACTAATATAGGAAAATTAAAGTAAGTGCAGGGAAGAAAAATGATTTCAGTTTGGGCACCATACTCTAGATATTCTCTAAGGAATACTAGTGCAAAGCGGATGGACGTGGTGTTACCTGTGACAGATCAGGAATGTCCCCTCTGTCTATTCCCACCTGCTGTTAAAGGAAAAAGAGCCGGAGTGTTACAAAAGTGATCAACTAAAACAATGTTTCATCACAATACAGCAAGAGAAAATCACCTCAGCCACTTTGAGGAACTCAGATATGCGGGTCATTCTTGTGAGGAATTTCTTGTAAATGTCCAGTCCTTCTTTGCACTGAACTTTCTTCATGTCAAAATACTTTTCTGTAGACAGGAACACAGGAACTTATTTCATTATATTTCATAAAACAGGAGGTTCTTGTTCTTTCATAATGTATACAATCTTTATCTTTACATATACTCTAAACATTTTCAAACGGGCAACACTAAACCAGACATATTATTTAAAGATGCATAAATAGCAAATGATACCTAAACTGTAAACAGTCAGTGAGCCAAGTAATCATAAAGGCCCTACTGAAAAACCTACGGTGGCAATAACGCAATTATGACACAATGACCCAAGAAAAATGTGCTGTTATTTTGATGAACATGGAAATATACTGTAGCTGGTCGCTAACTAGGTAGCTAGTGGGGATGTAATGAAACGCAAAATACAAAGTCAATACGATTTCGACGTTAGTGTTTTAATACTATACGTTTTTCAACAACAAACATAGGTATTGCCTTGTGTGTGTGTGTGTGTGTTCCAGGTTTAAATTTTCAGTTGATTAAAACACTGTGCAATCACAATGTAAAAGTCCAATCATTTAAAATGCTAAGAAAGCTACAAAAGCTTCTCATACACTCTTCTCCCTCCTTCCTTCTATAAAAAGGTACCGAAGCATTCGGGTCACTACAACCAGACTGCGGTGTGCTTTTTTGTAAACATTTTCTTTTCTTTTTCAATTATATTGTGCTGGTTGTTACTCAAAGATTTTAGCATGAATTATATATTTTTTATTTTTTTTCCCCCTCATTTTTTAAACTGATAAGATTTTTTTTTCAATGAAAGGGAATACTTTTTTAGCTCTACCACACAGTGCTATATTCTACTCATGATTATTGTGCTATGGTAATAATGTTGTTATTAAAAAATAAGAAGAAATCAGATACATCATAAACAACTTCAATACATCATATCAACTGTGTATGTGTGATAAAAGCATCTGAAAGTCACTGAATTAATGCTTCCTGGCCTGTGTGGATGTGTGGCAGGCTTTACCCAGCAGGTTGATTATCCCCTCATTGTAAGCTGCAAAAAGCCTGATTGAGTCTTTGAAGAGGAGCATAAAGGCTGCATTAATAACCCCGTTGGTGAGCTCGTTTGCATTGACCTGGACATAGAACAATAATTAGATTTTCCTCAGAGAGGATTTTTCTTCCTAACTTGTTAGTAAGTGGCACAGGCTAAATAAATAGCAAACACATTAGGAGCAAGGTCGAGAGCAGAATATGGCATTCCGTATTGTACTGAACTCACATTGAAGTCTAGCAGGGCGTCCATTTGGTTTTGGATAATCGGGATGGTTTTAAGAAGCTTCTCTGTATTCATGGTTCTCATCACTCCATCAACCCTGAAAGAAGCATTTTTTTTGTCGTTTGTCCTGAGACTTTGGTCGTGCAAAGTGATTGCTACCATATCAATGTAAGCATTTTTAGCATTTTTAGCATTATTCTCATGTTTTACATGCATACACTACCAGTCCAGTTTTTGAACAATAATCTTTTTAATGGTTTTTTAAAGACGTCGCTTCTGCTCACCAAGCCTGCATTTATTTGATCCAAAGTACATTAAAAACAGTACATTTTAAAAATATTTTTACTATTTGAAATCGCCGTATTCTATTTGAATATATTTTAAAATGTCATTTAATCCTGTAATCAACGCACATTGTTTCACAGCACTACTCCAGTCTTTAGTGTCACATGACCCTTTAGAAATTATTCTAATGTGCTAACTTGCTGTTAAAGAAACTTTTATTATTATTTGTATTATCTTTAGAATTATTTAAAACAGTTAAGTAAATGTTTTCGGAATTCTGTGATGAATAGAAAGACCCAAAGATCAGCATTTATCTGAAACAGTCTGTATTTTTTTATAGCAGGAAAAAAAAGAAACATTATTATTTTTTATTTTTTTATATTTTAAAGGGACTTTAGCAGGGATACTTTAAATTGATAAAAAAAAAATATTAAAATACGTGTATAATGTCTTGCATAACGTTACAAAAGATTTCTATTTCAAGCAAATGCTGTACTTCTGAACTTTCTATTCATAAAAGAAACCTGAAAAAATTATACTCAGCTGTTTAATAATAACATAAGAAGAAGAAGAATAGAATAATAATTTGAGCAGCAAATCAGAATATTAGAATTATTTATGAAGGGTCATGTGACTGGAGTAATGATGCTAAAAATTAAAGAATAAATTAAAATTGTTAATATTTTCCAAATAGAATACAATTATTTTAAATAGTAAAAATATTTCAAAATGTACTGTTTTGCCACTCTTTGGACCAAATAAATGCAAGCAGAATAAATTTCTTTAAAATGCATACCAATGGTTACTGTATAAAAGCTTCTGACAGTGTATGCGTGTTATTGAAATAAGAGATCTAAAAGAATGTATTTATTTCAGCAGATGTCTTACCCACGCTTAACTTTCGTAAAATCGAAAGCCACCTGTCGATACGACACTGCTTTCTCATTGAGATATCGACTGTATCGCCGAATAAACGTTGACATGTCATAACCTATGACAGACCAAGAACAAAGACTATCAATACACTCAGCAATCAACCCTGCCAGACTTAATCTAGTGTAACTGGCAAGTTACCTATTTATTGAATAGAATTAATTCCTTGATCTGTCACACAGTACCTTGCAGTCCACTTTTGTCCAAAAAGTTACTGAGGTTAAATAAAGTATTCCTGGAGGCCAGATACTGAACAAAACGCTGCAAAACAATAAGAACAGAACAGCGTTTTTAACACGTGAAAGTTTAAATAATCCGGAATATTATAAATAGTTGAGATCAGCACTGACCTCATTGCCATAGACCATTAGGTGATGTGTCGTGATTAGGGACTTGAAGACGACCACCCAGCTGGTGTTGGTTGTCCTCTCAAACAGCGAGTCAGCCAGCTGAGGAATGTTCACGTTCATCTCGTTGGTACAGTGGATAAGATCTATAAAGGAGACAAAACCGTGCGAAATAGTTTTTGCCTGATCTCACTTACTATTGTGGATAAATGGGAAAACCCAAAGGCACACTGCAACATCGAATGGAAATCCTACAGAAGAGTGAGACTAAACCTGAAAAAAACATACGTGGCTGTAAGGGTTAGGGTTAGGTTTGGCCAGGTGCCATTAAAGCTTTTGTCTATTTAGTGCGCATTTAATGAAACTGGCTAGACTTTTCTTCAACGCAAAGGTTAGAAGTGTAGACATTTCCTATTTTAATTAATAAGCAATTTTAAGACTTTTCACCTCTTTAACTATATTACTTTATTATGATTAAGGCTCATGCATCCTCTGGGGGATTAAGATAGCGTTAACATTTTAACCCTAATAAAAATTAAAGTTTTATTCAAAAATAAAGCCATAGCTGCTATTATAAGTTGTTATTTTATTAGAAAAACGTAAGTGTTGAATTACTTATTGAAAGCAGGGGATTAGAGCTCACAGAAGTTGTTCCTCACAGATTAGTTTCACATTATAGTATTAAAAAAAAGCAAACAAATACAAATGCCAGTTTTTATGATTAGGTGTTCTCATTATATACCACGTTTAAGCCTAGTTATTGTAAAATAGTTGTTATTATTAAACAATTATCCAGTGACTTGTATATCAGACTCTTACTGCAACCTAAAGCTAGTAATAACACTAAACATTAGGATAAACCGTTCATTTATAAATGAAAAATCGTAATCCTTGGCAAAATGCTGTGGTATATAAACAAATTATATACTAAACTTTACGGTTATTGTCAGAAAATGCACTTCAGGGGCTAACATATCACACCACTCCAGCATGGATTACTGTGGCATGTGATTATGTCTGCCAAGTGTTATTCCTTTCCTAAATCACATGAATAATCAATTGCTTAAATGATGTAATTAAAATATTTTAAAATGTAAAGCCAAGACGTTGGGTGATCTGAAAAACAGGCTGCAAGACAGCGATTACGTTACCTAACTTCAAGTTGAACTCATAATGTTTTCATTCAAGCACAAAACAATGAAAAGCCTGAACAAAAATCCTCATGCATGACACATCAGCTTAGATAACATGCCATGTAAAACAAAAGTTTTTAACAATGTCGTATAATTTTCCGCTATAGTCACATGCTAAAGCAGGCAGAATGATCAGGCTTATGATGACCAACGCATTGAAACAAATCAGGAAACGGACAAAGGGCTAACTGAGTATCAAGCAAACAGTAAATTGATACTGATACACAATCCAGAATCTACTGCACCTACTGGTAACTTGTTTGCCACGTAGCAATAAAAAATATACTAAAAACCTGGATTATTCCGGTTAGTCACATTGTACTGCTATTATTTTGAACAATACTGTACACTGAAATGACGGCAATAATTGCAATAAGTAAACGAGGATGCAGTGTGAAACAGATGACCCAGAGGTGAACCACTATGCAGGTAATTGGTATCTACGCCGATCAAGAATAACATTTTGACCATTAACAGATGAAGTGAATAGCAGATTATCACAGCACCTGTTAGTTGGTAAATTAGATTACTGATATTAAATTATATTATATTTTAAATTATAGTAAATTATAATTAAATTATATTATTTACCCAACTCCTTTTTTTAGTTTTGCGAATGAACATGCAGGTAACCAGGACTGTTTTAAAAAAAAAAAAAAAAATGCTGCCAACTTTAATTCATTCTGATACATGTCTTCTGCATCAGAGGACAACAATCCTTAACCATATATGGTTTAAAGCTTAAAACTTAAATAGACCAAAATGTCAATGTTGTACAGTAATACACCTTGTACAGTCATTACAATACCAGAATAGTAGTGGTCAGCGATGAAAGAGATTGTAAAAATAATTAATCAATAAAACAAATCTTTGCTATTAGCTTAAGATAAGTCCAGCAGCTACAAAATGCAAAAGAGTGAAAATGTGTTACACAATACACACCGTTAACCAACTACAAATTCCACAAGTACCACAACATATATCTGACACAAATATATACGCATGTAACCAGAATTTTAAAAACTGGTGTCTACATACAGGCATCACAACCAAGGCTTATCCCCAGGACAGCGCGCTTAGTTCTGGTCTTGTGGACCACAAGATTTGAATGTTTTTGCATTTTCCTACCATTTACTTTTACTGTCCTGATTCAGCACACAGCAGGAGTCATGGCAGGTGCTTCAATATACAAGCAACAGAAACTGAAGTTAAAGTTAAGAAGTTAACCTCCTCGGACCCGAGCTTCGGTATGGCCTGCATTTTATGTCCACGTATGTGGACACCAGGTTGTAGTGACTGTATGACTGAAAGTGTGTGAGATCAATCCCCAGCTAATGTTTAATCTTGAGCTAATCTTGTGCAAACCTCTAAACTCCCTTACTTCTACCAAGCATCTGTCAAATGGATAAATGTAATGCCAATCTGTTGAATGAGATACCCCTCTGGGATGTACTGGTCTGGGTTTCTGAACCACTCCATCACAACATACAGTGCCTTGCGAAAGTATTCGGCCCCCTTGAACTTTGCGACCTTTTGCCACATTTCAGGCTTCAAACATAA
>JAOUQX010000041.1:5438338-5448603 GCA_028566295.1 Liobagrus marginatus | reverse complement strand
AAATAAAAAATACACACGCACAACACAGCAGTCTGTTGATGCTTGACTGAAATCTGATACCAAGCCACATGTCTTCGCTGACTGACTATGATGACTACAGTAATAGAAAACTGAAACTGAATAATAAAAATAATTGAATTCTTACCTTCAGAAAAATTTGTTTTGAAAAGAAAACAAGTCAATCATACACTGGCCATAGTTTAGTTTACAGTTTAGCAACAGTATACATTCCTGCCATGAGCAGGACCGCTAGCTGGCGGGATAACGCTAACAGCATAATGCCTGCTGCTTTCAGCACACGGTTACCGGTAGCTTTGTGACTGGTCGTGTGCTCTGCTGATGCAGAGAAGTAAGTACCGTAACTGTTTGATTGTTTCAGGATCTGACAAAATTATAAAAATCAAAGAATTTCATAGCCCCAACTTTTCCCCTCGACTTATCCACGAGTCATAGCATATTTTGTAATTATTGGTCAAAAACCCCTCGACTTATGAAGAGATAATACGGTACATTTTGACAGATGAACTTGTATCCTCCACACAGGGAAGGCACCTGGAAAACAGGAGAAAAAGAAAATGGCACAACGGAGGAAAGCAAAAAACTGGAGGAAACTCAGAGTCAAAAAGCTGATGTGTAAAACCAAAGGATACTTTCTGTGCAAGAGGGTGAGTGTTTCCTCTCGGTGTAATAGCTTGCTGGAATTTTCTCTGTGATTGCTACATTAGAGTTCTTCTATACAAACCCCATTCCCAGAAAGGTTATGACAGGTTCTTAAAAAAAAAAAAAAAAGCAATAACGACCAAATCCTGTCATTGAACCGTTATTCAACACAGGCTGAAATTATTTTTCTTTTTGCACCAAGCTTGTGGTGGATGCTGTTGAACCTTTAGAACAGCGCTAGCAAAATCTGTTTTAGTTTTCCTTTGGACTTTGCCCCAACTTTTTAAAGTGTGTTTCAGGTCCATTAGTCATTCATTTTTAAATGTGTTTATAATTAACAAATGCACTGGTCCAGCATAACATTATGAGCACTGACAGGTGGTGTGAATAACACTGATTATATCTTCATCATGACACCTGTTAGTGGGTGGTATATGTTACTGTTAGTGGGTGGTATGTTACTGTTAGTGGGTGTGATATCAATGTTGAATTACACTCATCAGTCAAAACAGCTTTTGTCTGTTAAATTAAAGGCCAAGTGAATTAAAGTACAAATGCTAGTTTTTATAGCATTTTTCAGAACGTGTCCCAATTTTCTGCCGTTGCCATTTATAGATGCTCATATTACTGTTTTAAATACTACCTACAGGAGTCATTGTTTAAATCAAAGTTTATTTGTCACATGTATGTCATACATAGTACAACATACAGTGAAGTGCTTATAATTATAGAATTAATATAAGTTCCTTGTTTTGTAGGAGGAGGCAGTATTGTAATAAACTGTATTGCAAACTACAGAACCGTCTGAAAGCTAACAGGAGACCATCTTATTTGGTTGATAAACCATGATCTGAGTCAGTGTGTATAATGTATATCACCATCCCCCTTACAAGTGGAACATTTTAATAAATGATGTGTGTTGTATAGTAGGTTTATCTGTAGAATTTATTTGTTCAAAGCCTAAATGTTAATTACTTTGCTGTTTAATTATTTCATGCATTTTGACAGAATACTTTTGGGATTTTTTTTTCTTTCTTCTGAATGTTAATTGTTTATTAAACACAGATTGAAGAAGTAGATGTTGATGTACCTCAATGCTAGTCTGTAAATTGTCAGTCTGTTTGGATTTTGGAATTAGAGGCATGTCATGACATCTGGGTTGTTGTTTTTTTTTTTTTCCCCCCCACATCTCTGCTCCACATATCTCTCCCTGTACCTGAGCTATGACCACAGTAACCATTTATTATTTGTAGTTCTTTGAGCACTTGGTTAATTTCATCAAGATGTGATAGCAATTCTCCATTAACCCATTTTACTGGAAGTTAAAATAAGATTGCATGTGCAGTTCCAGTGCCCAGATTTCCTTGGCGTGAGCTTCAAAAACTCTATTAAAAAGTTTATTTAAACCCATTTACTATGCTACATTGAAATTTGAAATGCTAAATTGTTTGGCAGAATTATAACGAATCAAATACAATCCAACAAGGAAAAATGTAAATGTTAGGTTTGTTTTGAAAATTGCTTTCATTGACTGCAAATACAATATTAAACATATCTACAGTACTGTACTGACATGCTGCTTGTGCTACATTTGTTTAATTTAAACCTGACACTGTTTACTTCATTCCCCTTTTTTCATACATACTTTAACTTAGATCAGATCATAGTTTATTAATGCGACAGGATTTTCTTTTCTGCATACAGCACTGTGTTTACCTTAATGTAGAATCCCACAGCTGAAACACATACGATGTTACGTGTTACAACTACTGGAAAAAAATATACAGTGGAACCTCGGGTTACGAATTTAATTCGTTCTGGAACTTTACTCGTAACCTGAAAAGTTTGTATCCCGATACGAATCTCCCCATAAGAATTAACAGAAACTTCGGTAATTCGTTCTGGACAACCAAAAATATTATTATAAAAATAAAGCCAATATTCCCTAATATTATTTACTTTTAACCTGTTTTGATTGAAATCATACCATATAAAAACATATGAGAGGAAAACATCTTTACTGGATACTTTACCTTTGCGAAGACTCGCTGCTGGTATGATGGAGACGACGTTCGTAGAAGGGGGAGGAGGGAGAGTTATTGTTTGGAAGGAGAATTTCCTTCCATTATGATATCGGGCCGACTGTCATCCGGCTTTTTTCAACTTTCGTAAAGAATTTTTCAATTGAAAGTTGCTTATAGCAACTTTTTAAAATATCACTGAAGTGAGACAGCGCCATTAAAAGAGTTTATAGCTGAAATGAAGTATATAACGAAATAAAGACAGTGTTGACACAGCTGAGATAATGCTCTCGCTAGGTACACAGGATGCTAACGGATCGACGAGCTGCGTGGGAGAGCGTGGGTGGCGATACGAAAAGAACCAACTTGCCTGCGATTTTTTGCTGCGAGACGTTCGTATATTCGTATCCCGAAATTTTGTTCGTAACCAGGGGCAAAAATTTTGGATGAACTGTGATTCGTAACCTGAATTATACACATGCCGGGGCGTTCGTAATCCGAGGTTCCACTAATATATATATATAAATCGCCACAGCCAACTGCTTTCGAATAGCAGCTTTAGAGTAGATACATCTAATTTGATGTATGAGCACAGCATTTGAATAGCTCGGCTTGTTCATGCTGTTAATGGGACTAAAACTCTGGAACCTCACCGCATTCCTGGGAGGTGGATTACAGCCTGTGTTATTAGTGTGTTCTTTCACAATTTGTTTAAAACGATCTATTCAATTTATACTGGTTTTTTGTGTAATGTGTTTGGTTAATATTTGTAATGTTCAACAGATGTCAAAATGGTAACCTGATTTTGTACTGCCTTTGGTCTTTTTCTGCTATGTATATTGTATATGCTTTGTATTCCTGATCCTGCAAGTTTTCCCTGTTTTTGCATTTACATCATGGTTGAGACCAAAGATGGTAGTCATTTAAGTATTGTAAATAACTTTTTCTTTTTTTATCATCTGCTTAAATAAAGTAAAAAAAAAAAGTGAATTGATTCATTTGATTGAAATCAGTGGATTAGAATTTGTAATATAGATCGTACAATAATTGGTGTTAATGATAATTTTCCAGATATTTATGAATTTCTTTTTGTAATATCTGATCCACCAATATATATCCACCGTTACAGCATTGCATCATGGGAGAGAATAACTGCTTTCATGTAAAGTAAGTTCATTGGCTTTAATTAAGATAATTTAAATACTACAAACTTGTTTTTGCTCATTAAGAACTACAAAGCCACACTAATGCAATGTTATAAAGCTAATATACAGTATCTCACAAAAGTAAGTACACCCCTAGATATTACTGTGAAAAAAATTTTTATATTTCTTTTTATGTGGCAACACTGAAGAAATTCAAAGAGACTACTTTGCCGACGTTTTGCGTTAGGTGGGGGCTCACTTCACGCAGGTACAGTAAAGGATATAAGTTTGGGTTTTCGCCGCAACCATGAGCCAATATGAAAACGTGTGTTAATGGCTCCCCCTTGCGGACAATCTTTTTAACCTGTAAGACAATGAATGAATGAAAATAGTCTTTCGTACATATAATAATAAACGGGAATGGTAAAAATGACAAATTAATTAATCAATGGAAAATCATTCAAAGAATGCCTCATAACACAACAGCTAAAATAAAATTCACATAATAAACTAACCACTCATTTTGGCGCTTCTTCCTTCCGCCCTCTCGGCCCGAGTCCAGGTGCAGCCACTCTTTCATCACCATTTCAATGCCTTTGCTTGTCCCTTGATGAAAAGACATTCTTTCGAATATCATCTAATGAACACAAGTATAAAAAATCAAAGACAATAACTAATGAGAACAATGGCTAACATTGGCTATTGCACAAGTTTATAACGCAAGTCCCCTACGTATCTACACCCATAAGCAAACTTGCACTTTAAAATCAAACAGCGCCTCTCGTATAGGTATCAATGACATCCAATGACTGAGTCACTGACAAATAACAAATAACTGAGTGACTGAATTTAAGCAAACAAAATAGTATAGGCTACTGTTACAACCCTATACGTTGTTGTTCCCTATGCTGTCTGTATTTGTGCTACCGGCAGGGTAACTTCAGCTGATTGCTGTTGGCGCCTGATCGGTGCTCCACCCTATTTAAAGGCCAGGGCGTGGCAGCTATTTTTCGCAGCCATTTCGTTTTGAACCATTTTTGTGTTGAACGCTAATTGTAGCAGTTGTCACTGTAAAGTACTCTTGTAAATACTAGCGTCAGCGGGACAGTAGGGAGTCTGATGCCCTTTTCTTTACTCTTTTGTTTGGCATCTGTTTTTGGGAAGGGAACCAGGGTCAGAGTTGTGTATTTTCCTTTTCTTTTCTTTCAGGTAAGCTAAAGCTACAACCAGAACCGTTTGTTTGTTATTTTGGCCTTGTCAGCTCCTGAAGCTAACCCCAATAAACTGGCGACTGTTTTGAATTTTTGTCGTCTGTGTAAGTCCTTTCATGTTGCGCTTTGACCCTAGACAGGGTGCAACACTACCAAAAGATATCATTAACCATTTTTTAACATTTAAAACAAACAATACAGTACTGAACATTACATACTTTAATTGCTTACCGTTTGTGTGTTTATGCTGGCCATCTGAGCAGGTAAAAATTACAATTTGCAAAACGATAGTGTGACGTGTGATAAGCCAATCCTATTATATCATTGTTATAGAAGTTATTAATAATTGTTTGTATATAGTTGTAAAACAAAAAGATTGAATGCATTTAATAAAGCCTTATTGTGCAGAAAAGTTAAGCAAACAAAGCATCACATTTCCATGCATCTAAACAAATATAAGTAAAATGTATGGAATTTAGTTGATTATGATGTTAAATGTCTGTTATAAAATGTAGTCTAATTATCTTCGTGTGACTTCTTTTATATGCATAGATAGTTTATTATGGATGTAAAGTAGCTTGTGAGCCAAGCTTTGTAACTCGCACTCTCAATAATGTAGGGCTTTCCTGTTCAGTGTCTGGAGTCTATCCCAGCTAATTTAGGATGGGAGGCGGGGTACACCCTGTACAATCGGCAGTTAATCGCATGACTAACACTTAGAGAGAGACAACCATTCACACACACACATTTACTCCTATGGACAACCTTATGTGTTTGGAATCAGGGGGAAACCGGAGTACCTGGGAAAAACCTGCCCAAGAATGGCGCAAATATGTAAACTCCACACAGAAAGACCCTGGGGGAATCTAACCCATGACCTTCTTGCTATGAGGCAGGAGTGCTAACCACTCTGCCACCGTGACACCCTACATTTGTTTAATTAATTTGATATAATTAAATAAATTTCCTAATAATCTCTCGGCCACACTCATCTTTCTACACACAGTAGAGCATGGGCCAGATTTGGCCCACATCTATAAGTTCTACTCGGTTTGTAGTAGAAGTTCACAAGGGGGCCAGATACATTTTTCTATCTGGATATGGATCTATTGTTACTGATTATTATGGCTTTATAAATATTCATTGTATTCATTACATCCTTGTACATTTTTAGTTCCTAGTTACATTCATTACATGATTAAAAGTATTTGGAGTTGGTCCTCTCTTTTACTGTAATTACAGCTTCCACTTAATTATGCAGGCTTTCCCTTAGATATTTGATTTTATCTTTGGGAATCTTCTGTTAAAACACAAGAGAGATGGAGAGAAAAGATCTGGGACTTAATCGATGTTCCGGTTCATCCAGAAGTTGTTAACTGGTGTTGAGGTGAACGCCTTCCTGTTCTTCCACATCAACCATGGCAAACCATGATGTTTTGTGCACAGGGACATTGTCATACTGGAGCAGTGTTTGGGCCTGTTATTTAAAGAAACCATACCTCTGTAAGAGGATACAGACATTGTGGACAAATAACTCACTAAGTTGTGTGGCAACATTTTACGGAAGGCCCACGTGTTAAGCTGTCCACATACTTTTGGGTATATAGTGTATATACTTATTTTGTTATGCTAATTTGGAATTTATTTATTTATTTATTTATTTATTTATTTATTTAAGACAACTACTTTTACAGCAGGTACTATGAAGAGGACTGTCAGGTTTTGGCGCCATGCTCTTGATTGACAGATTATGACAGAAGTTTGCGTTGTCTTTGGTCGTCATTGCTACATCCGGGTCTTTACCCTTTGATTGACAGTTTCCATAGTAACATCATAGGCAGTCGCCATTTTGTCGGCAGGTTTTTTTAACCTTTCAAATGTTTTCGCTTCCCGCCGGAATAATGCAGTCGTATAACTTAAAGTGAAGACTGTGTATACAAAGATTCTTCGATTGTTCTGGAGTAACGCGTTTTCGGAGCTAACATTTTTATATGTTCGGGTTGGATTAAGCGGCACTGTGCTCGCCTGGCTAACGTTAGTAGCCGTGTCTGGGGTCTACCGGGCCGGTCCGCTGCGCAGGTTTGGAGCGCGCGCCATTTTGTGAAAATTGACATATTCTTCTCGAAAAGTGGGTTTTTAAATATAAAGACTCATTGATGGTGCATGATGTATATGTTCGCGTAGCAGTTTTACCGTGTGATAAATGTTATAATCTGTGCTCCAAAATTAGCCAGGGAAACATTCTCACTTTTGAACGAAAGCTAGCAGCGGAAGCAGCAGCTAACCTGTAAGTTAGCTCGTTAGCTACATTCGCCAAGTCGGCGGCAATTAAGGATACCAGGCTAACATTACTGCTCTGTATACAGAGGGCATTTGTCTAACATGGCTGTTTTCAACAAGCACCTTGGCATTAGGTTGGGTTTGCAGTTTGACGCCTGTCAGTTAGCTTGTTAGCTGCGCTGTGTGTGTATCGGATTGCCTCAGTCGGTGAACTCGTCGTAACCAACGTTACAGAAGCTGGATCATTGGCTTTACCTTTCCGGATCTGGGCCTTTAAATGAAGATCACATCATTAAAGGTAGGTGGAAATGGTTTCCTTTTAGACACTAACTGTGTAAGTGATAGAAAGAGTAGTTAGTTCGGCTGCTGGCTAGCCACCTGAGCCGTTCTCAGTAGCTTGCATTGCTAAACAACTGTGGCCCACAGGCTAGCACATTGCTGCCTATCTGCATGTGTAGAAAAGTTCATATGTTAGGGCTGCTAGTGCTGAACTCTGAAAGTGGTGTCCTTACTTTAATTAACTAGCACAGTTTTGAACGCTAAATCCTTAAGCTAAGATAGGTCAGTTCAGTATGGCCGTGTTAGCAGCAAATCATACCGCAGACAGCTAGCCAGTGTTGTGGGTGGAAGATGAACTTGTCCGTGGCCGCTAGTTATATTTCAATCACATTCATTATCTAGCTTACGTATGATAGTGCTTATATGTTTGCACCTAACATGACTATCTTAACTGTCAATCCAATATTTTGCTCGGGGTTGACAGAAACGTTGTTCCTAAGATATCAGTCATGCTGATTAGCGCTCCACAGTGCATGCTACGTTTTTAAACCATAACACAGAAGTCTTTTAACTAAAATATTATTGGCCTATTAAATTAGTGTACCTGTTAGCAGCAGTAAAAGCCTTTATAGTCAAGCTGTCGTTGTTTCCGTTACGATTAATAAATTGACTACTACATGGCAGACAGTTAATTGCATTAATCTGATATTCAGTATGTATATTCAGTATATATGAGAGAGTACTGGTGTACTTTCTGACTTTCGACTTACCAACCAAACACGTGAGATGATGTGATGTTAGTGTTACCTGAAAATGAATTACTGTCCTAGTAAACGGCTCCAGAGTGGTTTAGATATGAGAGAACAGCTACAGCACAGTTTGACTGAAGCTGATGAGTTGAACTGATCCATGGCGGATTATATGGTAGATACTTGTAGATAAAAGTTGAAAAGATTAGATGCAATTTCTTTGAATGGTCATGAAATGTGCGTGTGTGTCAAGCTTGCTTGGCTTCTTATTGTATTGCGAGTTTTAAACTGTGTACAGCTATGAGGGCACACACCTCAGAACAGAACACCTGGAGGTCATTCATTTGCAGTAAGAGCATGAGCAAATATTTTCATCCCACCTTTTATTTATTTTTCACTAAGAGTGATGCAACTATGTTGCATAGTGTTGGTGGATGAAGTGGTGTGAAGCAGATAAGACTTCGTAGACACTGTAACCATCAAGATCTAGCTCCTCAATCAACGCAGCCCGATTGATGCACTAATACAGTAGCATGACCTAAAGTCACCTTTTATAGCATTGATTTTATATTCCTAAAAAAAAGCGCTGCTTAAGTGTATTTTCTATCTACTTTATATATTTAGGTTTAAATGGGGGTTAAATATGTTCGTTAAGTCTAAGATTTATCTGTATTTGGGATTTAAGTAAGAAAAAACATGGAATTCCACTTCAAGCTTTAGTAGGCTAATACTGTACTCACAATTAGGAATGTAGAAAGCGTAAACTACTCTGCTCTAAAGACCTTCCTGTGCTGGAAATTTTCCGAAAGTATCCAGCACTTACTGCTGCTTGCACAAGTGTTTTATTTTATTAAGCAAACATGTTTTTAGAAATTGTTTGTTGATTAGTCTTAGATTATCTTGAGCTTCTGCAGTACAAATTCTTAGAAAATCTGTGTTGGAAGCGCATCATTATTAGCTTTTTCGCTATGCCCAAATTGTTCAAGTTGTTCTGTTCTATGAGAATTCTGCGCAATTTCATAGCAAATGGTTTTGAATATTTAACGGTATGGTTGTCTTAATCTGCTTGCTTAACCAGCACTTGGGCTGTGATGCAAAAAAATTGTTGAGTGAAGTAATGATAGTGAGTTGAATTCTATTAATAGGAGCAAGGGATAGTTGTGTATTACCCCCCCCCCCCCCACTCATTTATTTATCCTTTCTTTTCAACTTTTTGTAATGCATAATTTGAGACCCCAGACCTTAGTGAAAAGTATAGAAATGCACAGTACTCTTGGACAGAGGTTCCCAAACCTTTTTATTCCAGGACAAACTTGGACATGTGCAATCCATCTCAAGCCCCATCAAAATATTGAAAAATGGAAATACACAGTTATAGGCTGTGATTAAACATGATTAATCGCGAATTTGAAATACGACATGCAGTGTTTAAATAAAGAAATGAATTTCCAATATGGATGTTAACAGTTTTGGTGGATTGGGGAGGAAAAGAGTGAAATAAGAAGGTTAATTTAGTTATTTCTGTTTGCGGTAAGTTTCAGCAACAATTTAATATCATTTTTGAGCACTGATATGCGCGCTAGGAGAAATTGAACCTGCAATAGCATTTTGGCAGATTATTACACTAAACTCACAAGAAAAGTATAAAATATATAAGCTACAAATATAGTAGTGGCAGTAGTGAAGCATGATTTAAAAAGTTTAAGATGGACAGATTAATGAATTGTTTGTGCTGAATAATCGGCATCTGTAGCTGTATTGTCAAATAAATAGCTGTTTAAAAAGCCATGCTGATGGATCTTCACTGCAATATGTAATTTCTTTTGATTAGATAAGCAAGTGTTACGAGTTTAATTCGTTCCAGAACCGAGCTCGTAAGTCAATCGGCTCGTATCTCAAACGAATTTCTCCCATTTAAAA
>JAOUQX010000041.1:5423552-5438238 GCA_028566295.1 Liobagrus marginatus | reverse complement strand
TAAATAACACTATATTGTTCACAAACCGAAGTTTAATTTATGATAGATGCTTTCTCCACGAAGGCTGAGGCGAGACTGGGAAGATCCTTTCCCTCGCTCACGTGCATTGGGGTAAAAAAAGGTCGAAAAGCGCGCATTTGGTCGTTCAGTGGGTGCAAATTTCGGTCAAAACACTGTCCGCTAAGTGAAAAGTCCGGTGTCCGAGCCGGTCATTAAGCGGGGTTCCACTGTATTTAACAATTTCGGTTATAAAATATTATTTAACAATTTCGGTTATAAAATATTATTTAACACTTTCTGACCAGCACAGCAAAGTCAGCTTTAACAATTCCACAGCACTGAGATTTAAACACAATGTAAGTCATGCAGTAATAATTGTAGCACCTACGCAAGCACAACACAATCTACGTATTGAACAGTGCAAATTACTCTGACAGTAAAACAGCGTCCACGTTACTTTCCGCTTCAACATTATAGAAGCCAATGTGCTTCTAAACGTTAGTTTTTAATGCAGACAGTGCCGCTCTGACTTTTTGCTAAAACATCACGTCTGTGTGTTATATGCACGCCACAGAATTTCCGGGCACTGCACTTTCCACAGCGCTCCGCATTTTGGGTTCCGTCAACATTACGTTATCAATTAACATTTAGAGAATCGATTTGATATTTTTGAATCGATTCAGAATCGTCTACGTCCGCATAGCGATGCATCAAAGAATCGATTTCCCCCTCCACCCCTAGTCCTGTTTCATCCCTGTACTCTTACACATTCTGTAACATTGATCATTTATTTAGAAAGTGATCATTTAGAAATATTTGTTTCATTTTTCTAATGATCGCTAACTCGCGTAACGGTCCTCAAGATTTCTTTCATTTCCTGAAAGTATGCATTCATATTACTCCAACTCTGCATTTGTGACAATAACATACTCATTAACATTCATACTTATCGTATAATAACTATTCAGTACTTTGCTGGTTTATAGCATGTCTTTTTTGCCTGTTTGTTATGCCATATATTTCTGAATCGAATGTATAACAGGTTCTGTAAGCGGTTCTAAGAATACTTCCACATGCCACCATCCAGAGTTGGTGTCTCTGGATGTCAACCTGATGAACACTTATATAAATAGTTTCATTCGGACATCGGAAATATTAATGATTAACTCTCGATTAATTATTACTTTTCACCTATTACATTTACAGGATTTGGCAGAATCCTTTTTCAGAGCTACTTACATTTATCTTATTTACCCAGCTAAGCAGTTGAGGGTTAAATGCCTTGCTCAGTGGCCCAGCAGTGGTAGCATGGTGGTGCTGGGAATCGAACCCATGATCTTCCAATAAGCGGTCCATTACCCAAACCACTGAGCTACCACTTTTGTTTTAACCACTATTATTTTTTTGATGACAAAAAAAGAGCATGTTTCCCCCCCCCACAGTTAAAACTATTTCAGAAGAAAATCATGTTCAATTACCATCTAAACAGAACTGCTCATTTAGCTTAAACAAGAGCAAAAGATTGTGGGGATGTAGTGTTATTCAAAGCCATCCATTCAGACAATTCAAACCTGTTCACAGATTCAAATACACTATGGCCAAAAATATGTGGACAAATGACCATTACATCCTCTTGGTCCTTATGAACTTAGAGATTTGGCAGACACTGTTACTAGAACAAAACCTGCTCCAGCAGGACAGTGGCTCTGTGTAAAATAGACTTGAAATGCGTGTCCATGAAGACAAAAGCCCTGAACTCAACGTCATTCATCCCTGATCTTCATACCATTGTGGTGAACTTGAATGGTGAGTGAACTCCAGGTTTCTCCCAGCATCAGTGCCTGATCTCATTATTACTCTTGTGCCTGAATGAACACGCATGCCCATGTTTTTGCCTATAGATTTCATTGAAAACAACACAAATTTATTTTTTGTGAACTCTTTGTAAAATATCTGCCTGTTCTGGCCACTCAGTTTCCGCCATGTTTTATTGTTTCTGAGCAGACTGAGATGGTTAAGCACTATTGTCCATACTTTAGTTTTCCAACTGTTTTAACAGCCTCACACCTCTGTTCTGTTTATTGTCTTTATGACTTATTCCCCATAAATTATTAACATTACTATATATGAATATGGTTATTTGTGTGTAGTAAGAATTGAAATAGAATAGTGACGTATACATTATTTCCGTTGCGGATATCGAATGCTGTATTTCAAGGATGAGCACTTATTTTCTTACTTTAAACTTCTTTAAATTTGCTGTAAGCCAAGCAGACATGTGGATGCCACAGTTTTATTGTTAAACACAATATATTTATTTGGATTATTTATTTATTAAAAATTGTTTTTATTATGTATAATATTAATATTATATATAAATAAAAATAAATTTAATACATGAATCAGATGTGATTTATTCGAAATATTCATGTTCTTGTTTAATTTATAGATATATAAATATAAAGATAACTCACAAATATTTTGTTTACTTTGCAATTGTTTGATAGTGTTCAGCATATAAGATATAAAAGCCAGCTTAAAATCTTTATCTGTTTTGATGCCATCATGTGACTAAGTATGACCATGTGACATCTTGGTTCATAAAAAATATAACCTGCTGAGAAAACCACTCCTATAGATATTTTATTAGATTCTGGCTGCAAGATTTAAATCAATCTTTTATTATTAGTTTTTATCATCGTCATATTATTTTTATTGTCCTCTGATTATTAATTCAATTCAGTCCAAATGTGTGTCTTACTTGTTTTATATTATTTTAGCTCGTTGTTGTTGGCTTGTTTGTTTTACATTAGATTCTATATATTTATATTCTATATATTATTTACTTAAGCAAAAACAGCTTAACTGTTGTCTTAGGTTCCGTTACCACAATTGTAGTGGAAAAATCAATAAAAATGGTCTGTCGATAGTGCAGCTTCTTTTGTGAGTGACTGAATGAGACTGCATTGTAAATCAATCTGCTTAAGTAAATAAATAAATAAAATCAAGCTTGTCTCCCTTTTTAGGTCATATTCCTCAGTGTTGGGCATGGTTCAAAATGATCATGCTGAGTTTGCACTGTGTGTTACTGGTTTGGGTAAATTCTTCACCAAATCTTAGTTTGCTCAGATAAATAGCGCTCTCACTTTCTGGGATTTTTTCCTAGTTTTCTTTTGGCCTCCTATATGTTGGAAGTTACCTGGAAGTGTACCAAAGTTCAATTTAATTTCTTGTTTATATCTTCGTTTCTTATTGGCAAATGGTAGCATCTCTGCCCTGGCAACAAAAGTAGTCTATTTGCATACTCCACTGTGATTGGCTTAAACATTGATAGGCTTGCCAAATCACACCGTATCTTGGCGGTGATAGGCTATGCTAATTGTGTGCTGTTGCTGGGATTCTGAATAGTGGTGTGGTTGAGTGTGGCTGTGGCGCATTGTGCTGCCTGCTGAGGGATGCTCATAAACGAGCATTCTCCTAATAATTATCGGAAGGAGGGTGAATCTTTCAGGGGGAAATCTTTTTTTTATATTAATTTATTTTTTATTATTTCCCCTGTCCTACATACACCATTAAGTTTTGTTCTTTTCTAATGTTCTTTTTCCTAGTGTTCAGCTTACTGTGCACTTTGGCATTGAATTTTGATTTACCTATTTTACTGTTTACCCCCCATAAGTTGCATAATAATATAGTAAAAGCTGTTTGTTGGTCTCTGATGCTTTTGTTAATGATATTTTTATTGTTGTACTGAGTTCTTGTATATATATTTCAACTTTTTTTTCTAGGGGGAGAGACCTCAGCATGCCAACCCTGGTCTGGCCGGCTTGCACACACTTTTTCTTTCAATGCTGCTGGGTTTCACATGGCTGCCCCGATGCCTCATTCACACCCGCAGCACAGTGACTGTCACCAGCAGAGTACACAGCAGTCTGGCACTGAACTACCATACAGTGACCAGACACAAGCTTTCACTGCCCATCAGGTACTACTGAGTGCTGCACATGTATAAAGCATATGTTATTCCACCAGGAGTGTCACAGTTTAGTCGAAATACAATTTTAATAGACCATTTAATAACAATGGTAAAGGTTAAAATGAAATATTTATTGAAAAACATCTCTGTATAGGTCTTCAAAAAGAATTGTTCTTATAGTTATTATTGAGAATGACATTTGTCAAAGAAAGACTATGAGGAAAGGGACAAAAACTGTAAAACTACTGCATTGCGATCAAGGGTTATCAGATGATTTTCAGTGTCTGGTTGTCTGCAGCTTTAAAACCGACAAAACCAATCATCCACTATCTTAACTTTATTATTCCTAATACCTAATGTCACCTAAATAAAATAAAAAAGAAATATAAAGCCACAATTCATCTGAGCACTCGTGATCATGCAGCTTCATACACCCTTGTGTGCTCTCAGTAAGGTAGCCATCTGGTAAATATCTGTGACTATGACACTGTAACAACCTTGTAATCCACATGTTCCTGCCTGCAAACCTCAACCTAAAAGTCTGTGTTTTCATACAGAGGCACATGCCCCAGTGTTTCCGTGAGCCAACTGCAGCTCCATTGAGGAAGCTCTCTGTTGACTTAATCAAAACCTACAAACACATTAATGAGGTAAGAGTTGCTGCCAGAACTGACTGACGTTTACTACCGCATAATGGACGGTTACTCTCATGAGCGCTTGAACAAATATTCATGTAATTATTTATTTGCTCTTTTATACTTCTGATACATGACCAAGGTTTTAGCTGTTAGATAAAATAATGTATGTGAAACAATGACTAATGAATCATCTTAATGGAACTTGCGCTGAAGAAATCGCAGGTCATTCTAATGTTACTATGCTAATAGACTATGCCTACTCTCTTATCTATGATAAACTGATAAAAAACCATGCTGCTATAAAATAAAAAGCTAAAATAGTAAGGAGGTGTTTTGGAAATCTTTGTCACAGATGGCAATTTTTGTATACCGCGGAGGGGGTTGGAGTCCGTGAAAAACTCAGGAAAGGCGCTACTGGAACGATAGCGCGGTTAGCGCAACTAGCGCGGTGTGTAAGTCGTTATTACTAACGGGGGCGATTTAACCAACAAAAAGTGGCTGGTTAGGTAGGTAATATAACCAATAAGCTGGCATTAAGAGGTTTAGCAGAAAGGTGAACGGAGCTTGGTATGATCTGTGAACGAACAATACTTCGGGTAAACGGAAGTGTTAGGCTTAAACAGGTTGTGACCCGGAAGTGAGGTGCCGCGGTCGCGGTGTGAACCGGAAGTGAGCAGTCTAGAACTCCGCCGACGGATCTCTCAGAGGAGGCGGGGTTTGGGCCGCTGTTACGGTCATATAGCGAAATTTTGTTCGTAACCAGGGGCAAAATCTTTTGACGTGCTGCGATTTGTAACCTGAATTTTACGTATGCCGGGCGTTCGTAACTTGAGGTTCCACTGTAGTTTGTAGCACACAGGTGTCTGAAAAGCCAGTAACCACCAATGATATATTGCGCATATATGCTGAGCTTAGGGTCAAAAGAATCATTTAGGTCAGGGGTCTCCAACCTTTTTGAAACTAAGAGATACTTCCTGGATACCGATTGATGCGAAGAGCTACCAGTTTGGTATTCACTTCTGAAATAACAAATTTGTTCAATTTACCTTTAATTATGTTATTTATAATTAATGTTCTTCATATATGTGAAGACACTGATGGTGTTAATGACTTCTCACAATAATTATACATGAATAATTATCAGCAATGATTGAGCAAGGTAGGAAACGAGTAAATAGCAATATGCAACACTTTGTTTTTATAAATATTTATAAGTAATTGTACATTAATACATTAATGTAGCCTGATTTAAAAAATAATAGCAACACAAAATATAGATGCAGCTCACTGGTAAGTGGTGCTATGGTTTTTAAAACAGCCCTGTGGGCTACTCATGTGGTCCTTGCGGGCTACTTGGTGCTCGCAGGCACCACGTTGGTGATCCCTGATGTAGGGTATAGTGTAAAGAATAATAATAGAAAATCCGGTGTATGTAGTTTTAGTTTTATTTTTTACTCTGGTATTTCCCCCCGCATAGGTGTATTATGCAAAAAAGAAACGACGGCATCAACAGGGTCATTGTGAAGACTCCAGCCATAAGAAAGAGAAGAAAGTCTTCAATGATGGCTATGATGATGACAATTTTGATTACATTGTTAAGAATGGAGAGAAGTGGATGGACCGTTATGAAATCGACTCGTTAATAGGAAAGGGCTCGTTTGGGCAGGTACCGTCCCTCTCTCACAGTCATGCCATATGCAGATGTCCAAATGCAATACTTTGTCTTACTTGTGTATTTAAATGTTCTTACTGATCAGACTTGCCTATTAATTTCCAGCTAGACATTATATTTTATTTCACATTTGATCGCTGACATTTAGATTTGTCCCAAACCTTTACCTTGACTTGTATGCCAAGTTTAAATAAGTTTGTATACTTATCATCTTTGTTTCATAGATATGTTTTAATTGATTTTTAAATATTCGTGTGGTTGTCTGTGAAAACCTGTCCTGAATTTTGAAAAACGGCCAACACCTATTCAAAATCAGGTATTTTTTTTCTAGTGCAATGCTATAATAACTAGATTTCAAGAGATTGTAGACATATTTCCTTTACACAACATGGAAGGTTTTTAAGTTGATCCATATTCACATGCTATAGTGAAATGGGATAAATGGAAATGATCTGCTTTAGCCAATCAGGTTATCAACATGCCTGACGTTTCTGTGCTGCAGTCTCATTCGACATGCAGTAAGTATAAAAGAGAAAAGAGATTGCAGGCTTAGACAACACTTAATCAAAGATACAAGCCTTTGATTAAGGCTTAATGATAATGTAATTATAAATGTTCGCGTCTGACACGCCTCAAGACATTTTAGAATGATCACTGCTGTAACTTAAATGTGTACCGATGCCTTTTTATTGACTTGTTGCAGGTCGTCAAAGCTTATGACCGTGCTGAGCAGGAATGGGTAGCAATCAAAATCATCAAGAACAAAAAGGCTTTTCTGAATCAAGCTCAGATTGAAGTTCGACTGCTGGAGCTCATGAACAAACATGATACAGAAATGAAATATTACATAGGTATTTAAATCATCTTAAACTTATTTAAATCTGTGAATACATGGTTTATTAATGATGCGATTTCCGTCACTGTCAGATTGGAGAAACTGTATATGTTTTGTTTATGGATGCATTTCATTAGTCTGCACAGTAAGACTTGCTTTCCGTTCAACACATTCTTTACTACTTTGTCTCTCCGACCCACCCCACCCCACCCCCAATTCAGTTCATCTGAAGCGGCACTTCATGTTTCGGAATCACCTTTGTTTAGTGTTTGAAATGTTGTCATACAACCTGTATGACTTGTTACGGAACACAAACTTCAGAGGAGTTTCTTTAAACCTGACACGGAAATTTGCCCAGCAACTCTGCACAGCATTGCTGTTTCTCGCCACTCCTGAACTTAGCATCATCCACTGTGACCTCAAGCCAGAGAACATCCTCCTATGTAACCCCAAGAGAAGCGCCATTAAAATAGTGGACTTTGGAAGCTCCTGCCAACTGGGACAGAGGGTAGAATGAACACTTTTTTCATATTCGTGTGTGCTTTTTATTTCTTTCTTATTTATAGCTGCATCCTTTTCAGATATATCAGTATATTCAGAGTCGATTCTACCGTTCTCCTGAAGTGCTGTTAGGAATGCCTTATGATCTGGCAATAGACATGTGGTCACTAGGCTGCATACTGGTGGAGATGCACACAGGAGAGCCTCTGTTCAGCGGAGCCAATGAGGTGAGGCTCTTCATTATTGTGTCACAGAATTGCAGTTTTTATTACCTTTAGTTTTTTGTCTGGTCATCTGCATACGTTTATGAAAAGATTATTTTTAAAAACAGAATGTTTGCTTTGTTTCATGTTGGCTAAATTACTTCGCATTTGTTAATGACAGTTTTTAAATAACCTGGTGCTTATTTAGGTTTTTTGCTTTCCAACAGTGTGTCTGCTTTGCAGTAATGATTTAGCCTGAGTTGCGTGGGGTACTCCAGGCTAAACGCCCACACTGTCAAAGTCTATATCCACGTTGTTCTCATATTCAGTTTTGTGCTTAATTGTTAATTTGTACAAAAAACAATAAAGGTATTTTTGTCTTTCCAGGTGGACCAAATGAACAAAATAGTCGAAGTCCTTGGTATCCCTCCCAGTCATATAATGGACCTAGCACCAAAAGCCAGAAAGTTTTTTGAGAAGTTGTCCGATGGATCATGGAGCATTAAAAAGACCAAAGATGGGAAAAAGGTTTGTTTATTACCAAATGGTTTTCAATGGAAAATAATGAGCACATGTTTCTTACTAAATTGTTTCTCTTTCAATAGTACAAACCCCCAGCTTCTCGTAAACTCCATACCATTTTGGGAGTGGAGGCTGGTGGACCTGGTGGTCGCAGAGCCGGCGAATCTGGCCACGCGGTGGCCGACTACTTGAAGTTCAAGGACCTTGTGCTCAGAATGCTGGACTTCGACCCCAAGACTAGAATCCAGCCCTATTATGCGCTGCAGCACAGCTTCTTTAAGAAGACTGCAGACGAGGGAACGAACACGAGCAGCAGTGTTTCAACAAGTCCGGCACTCGAGCATTCACAGTCCTCAGGGACCACTTCTAGTACATCCTCAAGCTCAGGTGCTCTGCAAATTGAGTTCTACTTTGCCTACTCAGTAATCCCTACTTAAAGCAAACAAGGGACTCAATAAGTGCTGTTAAGAGGTGTTCACCTCAATCTATGAATCCGACTGCATCCTCATTCTTAGAAAAAAAATTAGATGAGTATTTGTGCAGTAGAATAAGTTCTACTGAGGCCTACATTGTAAAACACACAATTATTTCTGTTCATATATTTGTCTCCTGTGGTTCCAAAGTTAAACAATATTCCAATTTTCATATTTCGAGTTATGTGAAACATTTGTGAAAAGAATTCAAGAAGCTGACGTGGCACATGTTCCATGATTCCAGGAGGATCATCTGGAACGAGCACCAGTGGCAGAGCGAGGTCGGATCCCACTCATCATCATCGGCACAGTGGCGGGCACTTTAGCACAGCAATGGCAAGCATAGACTGTGACAACCTCCGCCCTCAGGTCAGTGGAGACTGTAGAAGACAAAATGGTAAAAAATATTGAACAGATAAAACACTAAAACATTGGTGGCTCAAGTGATGATGAAGTTACGTTTCAATTACATCTCAGTGTACACCGATCAGACATTATGAGCACTGACGGGTAAAGTTAATAACACTGATTATCTCATCACTGCACCTGTTAGCGAGTGCGATGTTACCGGTAATGGGTGGGGATATGTTACTGTTATTAGTACATAGTACCGTTAGTGGGTTATATTACTGTTAGCGGGTGGGCTGTGTTACCGTAGGTGGGCGGGATATATTACTGAAACTGGGCGGGCTGTGTTTCCGTTATCCGGTCGAATTTGTTACATTTAGCAGATTGGATTAAGTAGGCATCAAGTGAACATTTTGACACTTGGGTGTTAGAATGGGGAAATGGGTAAGCGTAAGGATCTGAGCAAGTATAACAAGGGCCAAATTGTGATGGCTAGACAACTGGGTCCGAGCATCTCGAACTGTGATGGTCAGTATCTATCAAAAGTTGTCCAAGGAGGGAACCGTGGTCAACCGGTGACGGGGTCATGAGTGGCCTAGGCTCATTGATTCACGTGGGGAGTAAAGGAGGCCCCGATTCACAGCTTGCAGGGCTTAAAGGATCTACTGCTAAGATCTTGGTGCCAGATCCCACATACACATCTTCAGGGGTCTAGTGGAGTCCATGCCTCGTCAGGTCAGGACTGTTTTGGTAGCAAAGGTGGGACCACCAGAATATTAGTTCATAATGTTGTGATTAATCTGTGTGTATAAACCAGGCCAGGTATTCTGATGCTGAATTTCCACAGACCAGCCAGAATCTCAATATAACCATAACGCTTACAGTTTTTAACACCTTGCTACAGAGATGTAAGACACTAAAATCAATTGAAAACTATAAATATCAATAATGAATTGATTGAGCGCATGTCTTGTATGAGTAAGATAGCGAGTGCAATCGACTTTGGTTAAAAAAGAGCATAGCTGGAGCGTTGTCTGGAACTATTTTGGATGTGAGGCAAATGAACACGGAAAGGCAAAAGACACAAGCAAGCCACTATGCAGGCGCTGTTACAAAGCAGTGCTAACAAAAGGTGCCAACACCACTAATTTAGCAAAGCACCTGAAACAGAAATTCGGACCTATAGAAAAAGTTTCGAGAGATTGGTAAATGCTCTCATTTTAACAAAAATGAAATATGAACTAAGATGACCCAGTAATTATTGTTGATATCGGTGTCCTCATGGTTAATGAGGTTGGTTTTCGCATTTGATGCACCCACACATCCGCGTTTACTATCTTCACGGATAGCACTATTAATAACACTATTTATATGTGTTTATCAATGACCGTGAATCCAAAATTAAAATCTGTTCATCATATACATTTTAATATATTAACCAACATTTAATGAACAATACATTTGATAACATTAGTTAATAAAAATACAATGGTACATGTTAGCTCTAGTTCAAATTAAGACTAATACATGTTTTAGAAGTATATGTATTTTTTCATTGTTAATTCATGTGTTAATGTTAACAAACATCTATTAAAATTAACTTCAGTTCTAATTAGTTATATAGTTCAGTTCATTTTAAAGGCATGATCACAAAATAAAAAATAAAAAAAGTTTTAGTCTGACATTCTCTTCATCCCTCATTGTCAGGTTCTAAACTTGAGATATTTATCTTTTAAATTAAAAACTTTTTTTTTTTTTACTTTAACGGTGTAGCAGTTTTTTCCCCATATTATCGAAAATGGTATCAACTATCTATTTTTCAAGGTATCGTATCGAAGTTGACGACGCCATTCCATATCGCTGTCCGAGCCTCTAGGCTTCATTGAATTTTTATAACAGCAGCTCACAATAGTGCAGGCTATAATTCACTGTTTATATTAGTATGTTCATTTGATCATATTTTTGTTTTTATAGTATTTAATTTTTTTATAGGAGAAACTGCATAATGTAAGCCTAAATAATAAATGGGTTTGAAATCCATTATTTAACTTAACTGTGGTCTTTGCTTTTTATTGGAAAGGAAAACACCTAATAGTTTAGAAAATCCCATCGAGGCAACTATAACATCGTTGCATAATACTAATATCGCGCTACCTAGTCATTGTTTGCTTTTTTATGTGAGCATGCCTTAAAATGACTTCTCAGATAGGGTTATCTTGGTGTTTGTGACAAAAAAAACAAATCTTTGTAAAATAATTTTTTATACTAGGATTTTGTTGTTGGCACCTGTTTTGTGTTGCCTGTGCAATCTTTCTTGCTATTTTTCCTTGTGTGTTTGTGAACTGTTGTGCCTGTGTTACCCGCTCTTACAGAAAAGACAGCCTTACCATCCCCCCCTAGTATGGACTGATGCTGCTGGCCCAGATGCTGTCACTGTAGAGACTCATCCAGTGCAGGAGACCACATTTCATGTGCCTCCCCAGCATCCTAAAGCATTACGCCCTCATCATCACCATCACGGACAGGTCATAACAGCGTTCCCTCGATCACGGATCTACAACTCTCCCACCAACAGCGCCTCCACACAGGACTCCATGGAGATTGGGCATGGCCATCTGTCCATGACATCGCTGTCTTCCTCTGCTTCCTCTTCCTCCACCTCTTCCTCTTCCACAGGAAACCATGGCCACCAAGTGTACCAATTCCGGCAGGGGCCCACCACTACCCTAGAATTTGGCCGAATTGGGAGCATGGGTTTGGGTGCCTTCTCAAATCCCCGGCAAGAAACTGGCCACACTGGACATCCACCGTACTCCGTTCCCTCCAACACGGGACCAGGGCACTTCATAGCAGAGGGACATTTTGGAATGAGACAAGGCATTGACAGAGACGAGTCTCCGATGACTGGCGTCTGCGTTCAGCCGAGCTCCATGGCTAGTTCGTGACTAATCTGAAAATGTTTTCTGTATGTGGTTATGATATTTTTTGTTTTGTTTTGTTTTCTAGGTGACTTTCTTTTTCTCCTATTTTTAAATGGTGCATAGAGAACAAAAAGCTGCTCACTTTTTAGGGGAGATATCACTGAAACGCTACAACTGAAAAGTATTTGAAGTATATGTAATTTCTACATCCCCTCACACCACAGACACCTTCTTATACCGCAAAGATTACCGTCCTAAGATTGCATTTGCCAGTTCACTCACTAAACATAGAACTCATGTCCCACAGTTTGGTATTTTTTAATCAGTTTTTTCAGAGCCAAGAACTGCCACACAGCTATCTACATGTAAAGCAATGCAAAAAACAAAAAAAAACAAAAAAAAAAAACCATTTCTCCGTAATAATTTATTTACCCTTTTATTTGAGAGCTGTGTGTTTAAAACCTGTAGTGTGTGCAGGAAAAAAGTACTCGCAGTGGTCTTTGGTGTTGTCTGTACTGTGTAACTGTGAGAAACGTGTTCTGAGCTCACAGGAGCAGAACGAACCGCAGTAGTGTTCAGGATGAGGCGTATTTGTGTTATAGGTAAGAAGATGCATTGAACAGGGACATACAGATTAGGGGTTTCTTATTAACAGTCCTGTTGGCCTTATCGTTTACGAACATTTGAATGAAAAGAACATGGATTGGATAAAACCAGCTTTCTTTAAAAAAAAATTCTTTAGAGGAAGTTAGTTACTTTAAATGATAAAGATGCCTTTATTTAACAAAGGGAATTGGGGGACTCATAATTACAGGGTCAAGTGTTTCAGTCGTTACTTCATGTCATGATAATTCTTTATCAAAGTGTGATGCACACCAGAGTTCATCACCCCTATGAGAAATGCTTGATTTTATTTATTTGTTCTTTTTCCGTTTGATTGTACGCGCTCCATCGAACACTGTTTACTTAACTTTGCTTATTCACTTTTTAGTAGAGAAAATTGCGACTGCCTTTCTCCCCTTGAATTATGCTGTGAACTTTACACATTTTTTAAATACCAAAGTAATTGGTTTTTTTTTATGGTTCTGTAACCAATAATGTAGCAGTTCACCTCTCCAACACCGTGTTTTATTAAATGATCAATTTTGTCCATACCAAATGTCTATCAACTACTTTTGCAAGATATACATTTTGCAGAGCTTGGTTGAATTGTTGTTTGGTTAAACAACAAAACCCCGTTTTATCTACTTTTTTGTTTGTTTTTAATATCAAGCCGTTGAGAGCATAGCTTGGCGCAACACTGCTACTCTGCAGGCTACAGAGTAGCTGTGACAAATTACAAGGTGCGAAAAAGGTTTTTTGTTGTCAGCTGTGGGTGATGCTACTGTTTATTTTTGTTTTTTATTACTTTGGATGTCATGCTAATTTTAGCGAAGTACAATATACTACAGTGGAGATTTTCATGCAGTCTACTGTAGCTACTATGTGTACCAGCTACCATTAACTTTTTTTTGTGCTTGTTTCCCCATATACTGTTTAAACAGAATTGAAATTGGCACTGGGCACATGGACTAACGCATGTTTGCAAGATATTCTATGTTTTTAAGGCAGTCAAAGAAGCAATTGTTATTTAATTGCATAAGCAATCTCACCCACACTTTATAGTACGCCAGGTCGTGACGTGTTCTCCACCCGTGCCACACTTTGCATTGAGTATTAATTAAGACCCACTCCATGCATATTACCAATGAATCTTTAGTGTCTGCAAACGGGACACTACTGTACATGAAAATGGTGTTTATTTTATTGACTGCATCTTTACCTTCAGCATAAATAATGTTTGCTATATTTGCATATTCTGAAAAGAGTAATGGTGATGAGAAATGGTTCATATAAATGTTAAATGGCTTTTAAAACTAGTTTTTATAAATGATCCCATTTGAATGGGGAACACAGCTATTTGCTGAGCTCAAAACATTCCAAAATAAACCTGGAAAAGCTAAACATTAAGTGTCGACCTGTTTTAGCTCTCTGATTTTAGTGTTGTTTCCTGAAATGCAGCCCATTTTTAATAGTTAATATAGACTTGATGTGTATATATATTTATATTTTTAAATAAAGGAAATACAGAATTCGCTACATTTCTCCTGGTATATAATTCAAAATGGTTTGGCTTTTACGGATAAAAGGAATTTAGTTTGGGCTAAAAGTATGGAAATGCTTTCATAGATTTATTTATAACTGTTATAGTATAACAGAGGGTGGCATGGTGGCAAACTGCCTCACAACAAGAAGGTCATGGGCGCATGGGTTTGATTCCAAACACAAATGCGATTGGGCATCGGTGAATCAGATACTATAAATTGTCCATAGGAGTGAATGTGTGTGTGAATGGTTGTCTCTAAGTCAGGGGTGTCCAAAGTTTTTTTGGTGAGGGCCAAATACAGAAAAATCAGCAAAGGCCCGGGCCACACACAAGAGGTGACATATCGACACATGATTACTGTGTGTATTTCTAACTCACCTATAATGTGAAGAACATTGCTCTCAGTGGGAGCAGTGATGCTGTCCTTTGGATTGAAGGATGGCTGGGATGTCAG
>JAOUQX010000041.1:5412318-5423452 GCA_028566295.1 Liobagrus marginatus | reverse complement strand
TTCCCACCGTGTTTGAAATCTTCTACACTCACTTGCTATCTTGCGTTTCTTCGGTGCTGCCATTTCTGGTGACTCGTAAATATTTTTCTTTGCTTAATTTTGTTTAGTGGAGAAGCGACTTTTCTGTGACTGGCTCCATCTAGTGTTGAAACTGAGAAGTGCAACAGAGTTGAGCTCAACCGCCATGTGCGGGCCATATTCAATTATATTTTCAGAATTTGCTGCGGGCCAATAAAAACTGACCGGCCCGCGGGCCGTAGTTTGGACACCCCTGCTCTAAGTGTTAGCTATTTTCAAGGGTGATGTCCTGCGATGAAAAATATATTTAAAATTATACCTGAAAAAGTATAAGCGATGGACAATGGATGGCTGGATAATATAACAGGAATCTTTTATTTTTGTTACACCCTTTTATTTAAAAGATTTGATTAAAGAGTAAGAATTCTTATCTGACTTCTTGAACCTATTTGGTCTATAATTCACGTTCCTACGATGTGATAATGGCCCAGATTTGGCTCAGAATACTTTTCTACAGTCTGTCAGAATTTGGTCATGTAGTGTTTTACACTACATCTTAATAATTTGTTGGCATTTCCATTAAATAGTAATGTTAGGTCGGCTACAGTAATAGAAACCGGCTATTTAGTTCACATTGAACCAGAGAATGGGGAATAATGTGATTTGAAGCGGGGTGTAATGGAAAGGATCACCAGGATTTTTGGTTATAACAGGTTATAAAATGTACACGAGATGGTGATGCATCATAATAGTAATGGCTGGAATGAAATAAAAAATACATCCAGTGGAAAACCGTTCTGGTTCGAGCTGGCAGGAAGCCCATGATAACTGCTCGTTGGAAAACACTACCTGTATTTTGTAGCAGACTGCAATGTGTGCCCCTGTTCCCATTTTGCAGATGCCTTCCCCAAGAGTATTGTACAAAAGTGCTTGGAAGTCTTGATCCATGAATGCAGCGAAAGCGGTTTGCTAGCTTGCAAACTAAGAATAAAATGAGTCCAAAAATCTTTTGGATGGAAATACAGTAAAAAGAGCAACAAGGGAATTTACTTTTGACTGCTTAAAGTTTGTCACGTGTTCCCCCCAAAAAACTTGACATCTATCCCCGAGTATTATTAAGCTGGGGTCATCCCACCCATCCTAGAAGGTCCAGGAGTCTTCTGCACAATCACACATGCTCCCTGACGCCCGCAAGTTAGATAAAACATAAAGGTATTCGTGGAGGCAAGGGGGAGAACGAGCAACGGGGAAGAGTGCCTTCGATAATAATATATGTCGCTAATGATATACTGATATAAAAATGTACTGTTTGCAACACTATAAACTAATTTTATAAATTAATGAAAACCACCATTAAGTAGATTGATAAGTCTTATCTTAAATGTAAGTGCTATTTTAATGCATGAACAGTTTCCAGTGGGCATTATCTGGATTCTCCTCATTTTTTTCCCCATGTATTTATCACATACATGCAGCGAAATGTCTTTATTCCACATATCCCAGCATATGAATTTGAACGCTGGGGTCAGCCAGAACGTACAAGTGAGGTTAAGGAGCCTTGCTCCAGGACACAATGATGGTAGCTTGCCTGGTGTGAGGCTTGAACCCCCAACCCTCTGATCACTAACCCAGAGCCACCACATTCTCCTTGTGCCCCTCTCCTCGCCAGCCACTCAAGTTTTCCTGAACAGGGGAGTAGTATATATTTAACATTTCTAAACATTACATTTGTTGGGTTACGTGAGTAGCAAATCGCAGCAGGCGTTCTATCTCCTGGAAATGCCTGTTTTACCTCCCTGAGTCTTTGCAGAGTGGGAAATCTGAAATTGTTTAAAGGAAAGTTAAGATAATTTCAACTGGTAAACCACATAAACGTGTATGGTCAAAAGTATGTAGGCACCTGACCATCACACCCATAATTGGGTATTTGCAATTGTACAGGATATCTTGGTATGCTGCGGAATTTCAATTCCATCGCAGGAATTAACTGGCCGAATTTGTATCTGTACATAAAGCGATGTCATGGAAGAAGTGTTTGGCAAATGTTGGTGTTGAAAACCTCAAGTGTCCTTTACAGGGCTCTGACCTCGGCCCTGATGAACAGCATGGGAGATGTACGATCAGTACATAACTTTACTAATGCTTTTGTAGCTAAATGAGCAAAAATTCCCACACCCAGGATCTAAAGTCAACCGGAAAGACTTCCCAGAAGATTTATGGTTATTATAATAGCAAAGGACCGATTAAAGCTGGGATAGTGCCTTAGTAATAAAATGTATGTGTGACCTTTGTGCGCCTTTAAGAAATTCGCATTTGTGACGACAAAATGCGTACTTGTAGCACGTGGCTCGTTGGTCTAGGGGTATGATTCTCGCTTCGGGTGCGAGAGGTCCCGGGTTCAAATCCCGGACGAGCCCAAGTTTTTCTACCTAAAATGGAAGCGTTGAGCTGTATGCTTTACATTGATTTGGTATATGGTATATTACATTAACACAGGTCGATCTTGAATTAAATTTGCATTGCAGAAACTTTGTAGCGTAATCCATTGGTTGCCGTTAAATGCTGTCTAATACCTACCACAGCAACCAAAGTTGAAAATTCGAAACATTTTTTTATAGGTTATAATCTAGTACCGTCTTTGTGGTGTTTATTACTGGGTATTCTATGAATTATTAAAAGCTGTCATTTTATTGATTGCTTCTTTAATATCACTTCCTACATAATCTCCTTTCAGAAACTAGCACATGGGACGTGTGCCGAACTGCATTATGGGATAGCAGTTCCGTGCTTTGTTAGCTGACTAGCTAGCTAGCTGTGCAGTAGATGCGTGCTAATTTCGTATGAAACTATAACCCTATTCAATTTGAATATTCCGTGTGTAATGCGTGGATTATAAACAGAAACAGTTTATTCATTCTAGTTTCATAAACAATGCCAAATTTTTGCGCGGCTCCAAACTGTACCCGAAAAAGCACACAGTCTGATTTGGCTTTCTTCAGGTTTCCAAGAGACCCTGATAGGTAAGTGTGTTTGTTGTCAGCAAACTAGCATGTTTAATAAACCTAACGCGAGCATGTTAATAAAAAACAAGTACGCGCTCAATGTATTTAAGATTAATTGCTCAGTGTATGTAAAAAATGTACTTAGAATGTCAGTCAAGCAGGTTTGCATGGCAAGACAATATCAAGTACGCGCTAGTTAAAAAAGCTAACCCGAAATAGCGTTTTTGTATTACCACCCGTACTCTGAAATTTTCACTTCCGGATCCCGTTTTCCCCGGCTGTTAATTGGCGTATGGTTTGTTTTGTATATATTGCCAACCAATCAAAGTGGAAGAAACGGGATCCGTCAGAATGCGGGTAGGCAGAATGTGTTTGATACAGTTGTGTAGGAACGTTAATTTGGTTGGTACTGAGATTGATTATGAGAACGAGACGCTATTTAAATGTAGCTAACAATTGAGGTAATGTTACAACCAGACTGTCCAACAGTTTTTACCCACAAGCCATCGGGCTTTTCAACACAAAGAACTGAAACACACTCGCACTCAAACTTAATTGTGTCACGCATGCACAAACCCTTTAATACTGTTTTATACCAGTCACTTTAATGGTGTTATACTGTTTACTTACTGTTCCATTATGCAATGCTGCTACAGCATACACTGGCCACTTTACTTTTCTGTGCTAAATAATGCTGCTATTGTTAACTTTGAATGCTGCTATCATTATTTATTACATATAATATTGCACAATCATCGGCACTATGTTATATATTCTGATATATATATATATATATATATGTCCTGTAGTGTATTGTATGGTACCGCACTGTCTTGTGTTGTACGTAGCTTTGTTCTGTTTTGTGTTATGTGACTCTCTGTTGTTCTGTTTTTGCGTGTGTTATGTGTGACTCTCTGTTGTTCTGTTTTTGCGTGTGTTATGTGTGACTGTTGTTCTGTTTTTGCGTGTGTTATGTGTGACTCTCTGTTGTTCTGTTTTTGCGTGTGTTATGTGTAACATATCATGGTCCTGGAGAAAAGTTGTTTCGTTCAAAAAACGCTCAAAAAAAGTGTACTGTATTGAAGGTTGGTGTAACCAGTAAATTGGCTGCTGCTGGTTTCATGCTATAACCTGTAGACAGAATAGTCACTGTAATGGGATCTGTGGCAAGCATGCTTGCAGAAGTTGGATATGATTAAGTGTAACACCTTTGCAATTTCTTGTTCTTGTGGGCAGATGCAGGCTGTGGGTAGAAAACTGTCGTCGCGCGGATCTTGAAGAGAAAACCCCTGATCAGCTAAATAAACATTATAGACTATGTGCAAAGCACTTTGAGCCAGAAATGATTTGTAAAACGGTGAGTGTGGCTACCTGACTTCAAATACTCTATGATTGTAGTCCTCTGTGACTTTAGGCCTGTCTCTGAGTGACTGTAGGCCCGTCTCTGTGATTTCATTACTGACTGTATTAAAGGCTCAAAAGGTAATCGGATTTGCAGATAGTTTCCTGTTGTTTAACTAGGGCTGAACAATTAATCACATTTGCAATAATATCGAAATACGACACAACGCAATGTTTTAATCGCAAAGGCGCAATTTAATCTCAATTTCATAAAGCCGACTCAGAGGAAGCATTGCCATGCAGCTCTGTACTTTCACCTGTTAACGTATACAATGGCATTTGTTAAAGTAGTTAAATAAAAATGTCATTCATATCAATTCATGCTTCACTTACTTTCACCATAACATAGGCGTGGCATACAAGACATTATTGACTTTTGTTTAATAAGTGTGTGTTGGTTGTCTTTGTTGAATAATACAGAAGATTAAAATATAAATCTTAAAATATAAAATTTAAATCGCAATATTGGTTAAAGAAAATCGCAATTAGATTATTTTTACAAAATCGTTCAGCCCTATAATTAACCCTTTTTTAAAGGCCCTATATCTAAGCCTTTATTATCATAAATCAACCAAATCAAACAAAGTTTTGTTGCGTTGGCTCTACCAATATATGGCGCCATATTGTTGGCCATAATAACAATTTTTGCAAGCTCACCAATAACACCTAGAGACAAGTCAAAAATGGCACTAATAGAAAAAATAACTTTATTTGCTTTAATTGTTATACTTTTTTGAACATTTCAAGCAAATAATGCATGTGTTCTGCTCAAAATGGAGTACTCAACCCCATAAATGCAGTAACGCCTTTTTTTTTAAATTTTTTTTTTTTTTTTTTTACTTCAAATGGTTTAGAATATTGTTTAAATTTACTAGAAATATTTATATGTTCTTTATTAGTTACCTGTTTTAGCCTTGATTTACATCATTGCGGTTTTTATTTTAAAAAGCCCTGTTATATGTATTGAAACCCCTATATTTATATTGGTGTAGAAATAAGATTTGATTTGTTTGGGGTTATAGGACTGAGTCTGCTTGCTGTTTGCATGCTGAGGAATTAACTATTGCTGGTCAATCAAAAATTTTCTCTGTGACTACAGAGCCCTTACAGGACTGTGCTGAGGGATGCTGCTGTTCCAACCATTTTTGATTTAACCAGCCACCTCAGTAATCCACACAGCCGACATCGGAAACGCATCAAACTTATGGTATTCTGCTCTTCAGCTCTTTATTAAACTTTTAATGAAGCTAGAGGAAGTTGAATATATCAGCCTACTGAAAATTTCTGTAGTCCTTATAGTTTTTGACTTCTATATAATAAGTTATACACAACATGGATTAATTACAAAATATTTAACAACAACACAAAACTATTTATATTTGCATTATTTGCCTGTTAGTCTGCACAGTGTCCTAAGTGTCCACACATGAAGTAAATTATTGTATACAAATATCTTGTCAGATGGCCTTAATGGTTGAATAGTGAGAGTACTGATGTATTAGAAAAAATATATGGCAGATAGATTATTTAAATAAACATGTTCAAAGCACAGGTGACAAGTCGAAGAACAGAAGGTGATACCAGATGTGTCTCGTTATTAGTTGTAAAAACAACGTTGTGTATTTGCCTTAAAAATGGCAGTCATCTATGGCATTTTGCCATAAAGTTTATGGCACCAGTGTATATATAAGATGTTTAGGGGAACCCTGTCCATTAGCATTATATAGCTCTCAATCGTATTCTTATTTATATGAAACTTATGTTTTTTTTATTAAGTGCTCTTAATTAAATAATCTAATTCATCTCTTTTCTGTTTGCAGACTGATGAAGAGGTACAAAAAATCAGACAGCGAAGATGTAAGTATTTATTCCATCTTTAAATATCTGTTTTGTGCCAGAATTCTTAATATATAATTTTTTAAAAATGTTTTCATTGTTTTTAGTGGCATCTTCCATACAGCAGTTGCTTTCACAAAAGGTTAAAACTGCTAGTGATGATGACACAGAGGTTGAAGCTGTACCCCAGATGACTTCTCATCAGAAAGAACTTAGAGAGTTTCTAAGGTCTTTGTTTGAGGTGATCTTTTTAATTGGACGACAGAACCTTCCGTTGCGTTACCAGGCGAAAGAAGAGCCGTTTATTATGAGCACATTTCAGGCTTTGCTGGAAAACCGCATTAACGCCGGCGATGAAGTGCTTCGGGCGCGTTTTGAAGCAGCAGCTGTTAATGAAGAATTTTGTCCAGGAGCGCAGCAGAAGCAACTGCTGGACGTTTACGAGAGATGTGTTCGTGAAGAGCTTTTGCAGGAGGTACGTGAAAGCCGTTTCTTTTCCCTGGTGACTGGCGAGCTGGTGGAATTTCCAGAAGGGCAACACATCCCTGTGTTCTTGCGCTTCGTGGACCAAAGCAACACCCTTAGGGAGGAGTTTGTAGATTTCCTCTTGCTGGAAGGAGAGGAGATCTCTATGGCAGAAAAATTGGAGTCTCACATCCTGAAGAAATGGGATCTTAGCATGGAACACTGCAGAGGTCAGGCACACACAGGCTCTGGGGTCTTTGGCAGTAAGATGAAAGCCATAGCCAACCAGCTGATGGTGAAATACCCAATGGCTTTGAACACACCATGTGCAATTTATGCGCTTAATGTACACTTGGCTAACAGTATCCCGCTCACTAGCGTTCAAGTCGTGATGTCAGTCCTTAAAAAGACAGATGCCTTCTTTAAAGCGTCTCCACTTTTGCAGGCTGAACTCGACAGCGCCATCTCCATCCTCTGTCAGGGCAACACAGAGAAAGGGGACGAGCTCAGAGAAAATTGTTGCGCCACCTGGACAGAGCTGCATAATGTGTTTGAGATGGCTGTTGATTTGTTAGAGCCGCTTCTGCTCTGCATGGACAGCATACATGACAATGAAGACTTGAAATGGAACGACCAATTAACCAGCAGTGCTTACGCCATCTCTGAGGCTTTGGCTGATTTTGAGTTTGTCGTTACTCTGGTCATATTAAAGAACGCCCTTTCATTCACAAGAGCCTTTGGTAAAAACTTGCAAAGCGAGACTCTTGATGTGTATTTTGCGGCCAGCAGCCTGACAGCCGTCTTGCATTCTTTGCACGAGGTTCTAGACAATATTGAGGTTTATCATGAATTCTGGTTTGAGGAAGCTGTAACTCTGGCCACAGCCATAGAGATCCCAGTCAAAGTGCCCAGACTGTTTCTTCGGAAGCAACGAGTGACTGAAACTGTTCAAATACAGGCCGAGTCCTTTTACAAAGAATACCTGACTCTTCCACTCATGGAGTACATCACTCAGGAAGTGAAGGACATGTTCTCAGATAACCATGTCCGGGCTCTTAAGTGCTTATCTCTTGTTCCAGCAGTTATGGGCCAGATGAAATTTAACACCTCGGAGGAAACACATGCTGACCTATTCCGAAACGATCTTCCTCAGCCAGACACGCTGCCTGCCGAGCTTCACTGCTGGAGGATCAAATGGAAGCACAGGGGGAAAGAAGTCAACTTGCCATGCACCATTTATGAAACACTGCAGCACTCTGATGTCAAGTTCTTCCCAAACGTCAATGCGTTTCTCCGAATTCTGGCCTCTTTACCAGTGTTGGCTATTGGGGGTCACCGAAGCACCGGTCAGAAACGCTTACAGGATTACATTTCAGATACACCCGTGAGACACAGGTCAAAGAGTTTTGCTGTGCTGTATATCAATTACCATGTTAAAATAGATTTGGATGAAATGGTTGAATGTTACATCAAAAGTTACCCAGAAGAAGAAACTTTAAGCAAATAGTGGCCTTTATATAGACTCTGCAGTGGAACTGTGCTTATGAGTATAGTTTAGATTCAATTATTTATTTTTCTAACTGCTGTATATAATTTTACATTTTGCAGGTTTATTTTGTGTCTAGTAAACATTATAAAAACTAAGTATTTATACCGGTTTATATTATTCAGACCTCATGAACCTAAATGCATTGAAATGAATGGGTCTGGATGAGTATGTATTAATTAGACTAAAATGTGAAAATGTAAGTTAGCAGTCTGAAAGATCCTGACTAATGTCGCATTGTTTTTACTGCTGTACTTCGTTATAATATAAATAAATGGCAGTTTTTTAATTACACCATTCTGACTTGTTCCTTGTTTCTTATCTTGTATTTATGTATAAAAAGGATTTATTAAATTATGTAGTATTTAATTACAAAGTGTCTTGATAGAAAATCCAGCCGGAGTTTCAAGCAATTCAAACATGAAGTTGGGATAAAAACATGATCATGAAGCTGTGAGGGGAAAACCCCAGATACATAAATGACTGAGCAAATCGAGGCCATTTGATTTTTATGTGAATTTCCAACTGTCCTTGTCGGTCATTTCTGGGGACTATAATGAATGTAAACTATGACTTTCTACTACACTATCCTTCTGTTGTCTCCAGTTTTCAGACTGCTGCTCCAATGTTGCCACTAGGTGGTACCATTAGTATTTCTCATGTAAGGTTGAGACAAAGGAACATGGGTGTGACTCGTCAGCCTATAAGCCCTCAAATAACTTAACCAGTCTATATAAGATGGCATTTTACAATTCCAGTCCTGATAGCAAGACAATTCAGTTTGCTGAAATTATATCATTATATGATAACAATCTCATTATACTCATCTGCTGCGGCTGCTGCTACTAGTACTAGTTTTAGTAAGCAAAATAACCAAACTGTAGAACTCTGCTTAAATTAAGATCACAAGCTCAGTTCTTTGAGTGCAAATAGATGACCACACACAACAAAGACTTACACTAAAGGTCATGCTGTCAGCAAATTACACGTCACAAAGTAAGATCTAGCGTTCAGTGTTGTCATGCTCACGCCACACTTTCTTTTAATACATGCAATTCTCTGAGAATAAAATGGGTTTTTATATTATTAGCAAATGGTTTAAACAGGAAAGACTGGCACACTTGTTTTCCTGCTCTAACACACCCCAGTCATCTAATCGAGTTGCAGTGGGTGTGTCACAGCATCATAAGGTTCTGAAATGTTCAGGACAGAATAAGGATTTGAACTGGACATGAGTTCCGTATTAGTCACATTTCGTAAACATACAACATTAAGATCCATATACAGTATAGCATAATGAACGTATAAGGGTGTGTATGGAGTTCCTTAATTGCACTTTCCAATCCAATCTTTAAAAAAATATTTTGCATACATTTTCAAAATATTTAAGTCAATACAAATAATATATAAACCCAGCATTATATTGACATGAAGCATAACTTTAAGACAACCCAAATCCATTGCCACAACTAAGTGATTCATTTTGTTTAAGTGTGACTCAGAATAAAGAGGTAATAAACGTGTCGATTTTTATTTTTTAATGAAAAATGTTAGTTTCAGCCAGGAAGTAGTTAAATCTGGGGGCGTGGCCAGTGGATGCTGCTGTCCAGCTGAAGCCGCCTGCAGGTGACGGGTGATTTTACGCAGCAATCCTCCACAACCAGGCGTAGTCTTCAGGCCTTTAAAGCTACGATTAGGGGTCATTTTTGAGAGAAAAGGCATCGGGAATAGATTTTATTTGTCTTAGAACAGTAAGGCAGGATTTCACTGACTTCACCTTCTGGTGGGTGAATCCGCTTTTATCCGTTTAAAGAAGCGCGGGGGAAACCCGATGCCTCATTTTTCCTGGTTATAAATCAGCAGGTCTTCGGCATGGCGTGGCCTTGCATCACCCGCGCCTGCTGCATCAACCGCTTCTGGAACGAGCTGGATAAAGCGGACATCGCCGTGCCGCTCGTTTTTACCAAGTACTCGGACGTGGCCGAGGTGCGGCACCTTCATCCGCAACCAGGCCCGTTAGCGCAATCCCATCATCCCAGCGCCGTCGCCATAGAAACGCAGCCCGCCCACACCGCGCCGCAAGATTCGGTTGCAGCATCAGCATCTTCAGGAGCGCGCGGAGCGTCCGTCACGCGCCAGGACTTCAAAGCCTGGAGAGTCAAACCAGAACCGAGCTGCAAACCCAAAAACGAGTACCGCCCGTGCCAGACTCCGTTCGATAATGAGACGCAGTACCAGAAAGATTATCAACCGTGGCCTATTCAGAAACGCGGAGATCACCCGTGGATACCCAAAGTCGAGAGCAAGAGCCTGAAGCAGGAGCACGTGACCCCAGAACCGGACACCGGCGTGGAGAAGTGCGCGATCGAGGAGAGAGTAAAAGAGAAAGAAGATGCCAAGGAGGAGAAGGTAAAGAGAGCAGTGAAGAAAGCTGAGTATGCTGAGAAGAAGAAAGAGCAGAAAGCAGGGTCCAGAGGAAGGTCAGTTGCAGATGCTCTTAACAGGCAGATCAAGCAGGAGGGAACAACTGGAAGCTCATACAGGTAAAAACGTTGCCAATGTTTCTCTGCACACGAAGTCAATGAAATTAACAAGTAATGGATGTTTCATTTGCAACTTATAGCACTAATACTAATACTTCCACGTCTCTACATGTATGAACATACTCTACTGTACTCTGCTGTACTCTAAGATTAGTGCAGAGTAAGCAGCAACTGGTGTGGAAAGCATAGTAGTATAGTAGTAGAAGAAACTGCGTTATAATAATTGAAGATCTGAATGATTACTGGCATTTTCAGATCCTATTTGTCACATACACGCAGTGAAATGTTTTATTTTCCACATATCCCAGCATACCTGTCAGAAT
>JAOUQX010000041.1:5379447-5389462 GCA_028566295.1 Liobagrus marginatus | reverse complement strand
TTCCCCCTCCCCCACTTACAGCAAACGCCCAGGTAGTCGCCAAAGAATTTCACTATATGCTGTACTGTACAATGTATGTGACCAATAAAACTTGAACTTGAAGAGAGCTGCACAGGTCCGTAGAAGGTCCCTAACCCTTCAGCAGGATCGATATCTGCTTCTTTGTGCAAGGAGGAACAGGATGAGCACTGCCAGAGCCATTCAAAATGACCTCCAGCAGGCCACTTGTGTGAAATGTCTCTGACCCAACAATCAGAAACGGACCTCACGAGTGTTCCCTGAGTGGCCTCATCTCCTCTAGTTCGCCCTGTGCTAACTGTCCAGCACCGTGGAGCTCGATTGCCATTTAAAAACAGAACTGGCAGGCCCACCACAGGTGCCATGTGCTGCTTTTCACTGATGAGTTAACCTCCAGACGTGACCTAAATCCAGTAGAACACTGCTGGGACATTATGGTTCGGTCCATTTGACGCCGCAAGATTGCACCTGTCCAGGAGCTGGGTGATGTCCTGGTCCAGATCTGAGAGGAAATACCCCAGGACACCATATGTCGTCTAATAGGAGCATGCCCCGTTGTTGTCAGGCATGAATACAAGCACGTGGAAGTCATACAAATTACCGAGTCCTATTTTGAGTTGCTGCAGTGAAATTTTGGCAAAATGGACGAGCCTGCTGCATCATTTGTTCACTTTGGTTTTCGGGGTGTCTTTGGATTCACTCCTCTGTAGGTTGATCATTTTCATTTCTATCAAACAATGTGGCATACTTTCATTTTAACACATTACCCAGTCCATAGCAGTATAGAGATCCAGCATGATATTTTTCCCCATTGAGATCTGATTTGTTTTCCAAGTGTTCCTTTAATTTTTTTGAAGCAGTGTATTTGGCAGCAGGTGAACATTTTGTCCTCAAAGTTGATGTTGGAAGCAGGAAAAGTGGGCAAGCTTAAGGATTTGAGGGAGGACCAAATTGTGATGGCTAGACGACAGGGTCAAAGCATCTCCAAAACTGTAGCACTTGTGGGGTGTCCCAGTCTTCAGTGGTCGGTATCTATCAAAAGTTGTCCAAGGATGGAACAGTGGTGAACCGATGAAAGGTTCATTGGCGGTTAAGTCTCATTGATGCACGTGGGGAGTGATGGAGGCTCAACTCACAACTTACAGGACTTAAACGATCTGCTGCTAACATCTCGGTGCCATATACCACAGCACAGCTTCAGGAGTCTAGCAAAGTCTCTGTTTCAATGTATCAAGACTGTTTAGAGAACAAATGGGGAGCACTACAATATTTACATTATACTTGATCGGTGTATATACTTTTGCCTTTCAGCTTCAAGAATCAGCACGATCTACAGAAGCACATGGAGACCCACAATGAAGGAGCGGCCTACCACTGCACCGTGGAGGGATGCGGTTACTCTTCTCGCATGGCCCACACCATGAAACAGCATTATAAACGAGTACACCAGGTAAGCCAGACGGGGGTGCTGTAAACACACGTTTCTGTCGTTTCCTATGTAAGAAATGTTTTTTTTTTTTATTATGCGGCCTGTTCTTACTGTTCCAGCAGGGGAACATGGTGTCCAGATATAAATGTCATCTGTGTGACAAGAACTTTTCATGGTGTTACACACTGACGCTTCACCTGAGGAAGAAACATCATCTTAAATGGCCCTCAGGACATTCCCGCTTCAGGTGTGTTATTTGCCGCAGTTGTTTGTAGATTACAGGGCATTTCATTTATGGTCTATGATTAATGATGGTGTTAACCAACGATCTGGTGGTTGGGAGTTTAAATCCCTGGACTTGAGCAAGGCCTTCGACTATGTTGCTCTGAATAAGGGTTTCTACTAAATTCAGTAAACCTAATTAAGAAGTGGCTAGATTTGATTAATTTTATCGTAATTATCGGTGTTATGTATCATTGGGATACATGTCACACATTCCGATTTTTCTTTTTCTTCTTACTGTTTACCTTCTGGGACAATTTTATAAATAGAATTGAATTGAATTTTATTACCACCATTTGACAACCACCAAAGACTGATGAGACGCACCTGTTTTCAGTGCGACGCATTATAAACACGGCGATTTTGTAAACGAGTCAGCACTTTGCCATTCAGGCCTAAGGTTATAAAGTGAAAACATTTGTGTGCCCTCTGGGCAAACACTCCTCTTTCTGAGCTCATGTCCCTAGAACAGTACACAACATGGCATCATTGACACCCTTTCTGCCATTTTAAAGATTACATTTGGTTGTATTGAAAACTGATCTCGTAGTGTTGAGCAGAGAGTAGGTTCACCTCTGACCACCTACATTGGTCATTCTTCATGTTGGGAATGCTATTCATTCATTTGTAAAATGGTGAAGTGTAGTCACATAATGTGTATTAAGTATATTAACGCTCAGAAATATTTGCTGGTCTCCACGATTGTCATGTTAAACTGAATTATGATCTTGCTTTGAACTGCCAGCATGGACATAGCAACTCCTAATGACTCCTAACAACTGTGATGAGCAGAAAAGCATCTCAGCAGCCGCAACCCATTCAATCTTAAAATGGCTGGGAAAGTAGCTTACTAACTAGTAGATCGTTTATGAAATTTCATTCAATTCACTCACACCCAAATCTGTCAGTGTATATAATAATTTGCCTAAAATGCATGTAACATACTTAAATTATGGGCTTGATGTTACGGTGAACTGTGACGGAACTCAATTTGTGGAGACGTGATCTCCGTATCTGTCTTTGGCTTGTTCTCAGTTCAGTTCAATGTTAAACGTGATCCTACAGACAGTCACTAGAGGGTGACAAAGACATTTTGGTTTGACTTCTGACATTCAAAAGCACTCACCTTCTCCTTTGTTAGGAACATCTGTAACCGTGCTTATGTATGCAGTTATCCAATATATCTGCAGCACAGTGCATAAAATCATGCAGCTACAGAGCTTTAGTTACCGTTTACATCAAACGTCAGGATGGAACAGTTTCTGTCGGAGATTTTAACTGTGGCATGGATTATTGGTACCAGATGGGCTTGTTTGAGTATTTCAAAAACGGCTGATCTCTTGGGACTTTACACACAACTGTCTCTAGAGCGATGAAAAAACAAAACCGAGCGAGGGACAGTTTTGTTGGCGAAAACGCCTGGTTAATCAGAGATCAGAAGAATGGTTATAAACTCGTAGAAAGGATTTGTGCGCAGGACCCCGTTTCTGCATGAACCTCCAGGTGAATGGGCTTCATCAGTACACACTGGGTTCCATTCCTGTCGGCCAACAACAAGAATCTGATGCTATTGTTTACACGGACTCGCTGAATCTGCACAGCTGTAAAAATATCACCTGCTCTTTTTTCTCTGTCTTTAACAGACCAGGTGCTGTGAGTCTGTGCTCAGGGTAGCCTCAGATTCTTGCTGATTGCTGACAGAAGTGGAACTTGATGTGGTCTTCCACAAGCAGGAGATATATATATTTTTTTTTCCCCTCCTCATGGCTCTTTATTCAAGTTACTATAGCCCAGTCAGATCAGTCTGGTTATTTCTCTCATAAACAAGGCATTTCATCCTGCAGACCCTCTGCTAAAGGATCGTGTGGTTTAGTTATTTTATCATAAAAAATTTTTTTTTTTGCATTATTCTGTGTAAATTGTAGAGACTGCTGTGTGCGAAAATCCCAGGAGATCAGCAGTTTGTAAAATATTCAGCCCAGCACAACTGGCACCGGCAACCATGCCACAGCGATTTCCCCTCATCTCGTTTCACATCACAGTAACTAAAGCTCCTGACTTTATGCGCTGCACTGCTGCCACATCATTGGCTGATCGGAGCAGAGCATGAACGTGTTTGTATAGATGCAGATAGATAAATCGCTAAAACTATATATCGGTTGTTGTGCTAACGCATAAGAACACAGATTAGCTGTACTGCGGTGTTAAGATAGCTAGTCTAAGATCTAAACGATTATAAGATAAGATGCTAAGAGATTCTCCGAGCTAACTCTTAGGAAAACAGCATCACTCAACTATGGCCTTAATATTACTATTACTACTTAATTTTGTCTTCTGAAACACTTTACTATATTTGTCTGAATCTGCACCAAAGTGTGCCAGCTGTTAACTCTTAATATGCTGAATTATCCGTTTATAATAAGAAATATTAACGCAAACATCGTGTTTTGCATTCTGAAATGTTTCTGTAGTAACATATTGTCCTGCCGCTGACGAATAATCTCTTTATGATGGACAGGTATAAAGAAGATGAGGATGGCTACTTGCGGCTGAACATGGTACGCTTTGAGACCGTCGAGGTAACAGAAGAGCTGATCAAGAACATGGCGGAAAAACGCACCCCCCGAAAGCTCTCCGGCTCAAACGCTACGACTAAGAGACCAGCGCTACAAGCCGAGAACACGAGCGACACAATTCCTGCACAGTCTCCCTACCCCTCCTCTTCCTCCTCCATGACGGTTCTTATGAATGACAACGAGGGCGCGGTAAAGGACAGCGCACCGGTGTACTGTATCTTGAGCACAGTGTCCGATCAAGAGAACACATCAGACTCGGGGATGGAGTCGGGGGCGGTGAGAGCGCTGGCTGCTGTAGCTCGAGGGCTGGGTATGGATGTAGTGTGAGGAGAAATAAGTCCACCATTTCTGTTCTACTGCATCCAATTCATTTTAGACAAGAAAAAAAGGATTTTTTTTTTTTTATAGCAGATTAGTAACTTTAGCTTTACTGGAAAACTCCCTTTGAAATATTTGTTGAATTTGATTTTAGAATAATTTATTGGCGTTAAATCGATGCATTTAATTTTATATTAATTAATGCTTAGAAGTAATCTTTGGTTCTAATGTTACTGCCAGTTTCCTGTTTACGGTTCACCTTCTATCTGCATGTTGAGTCATTTTGTAGCTCCACTGTATTTACAGATTATTACATCGTGCTTATTCTACTTAAACTAATGTTTCTGGTTCAGAAATCCAAAAACCCATGCTCCGTGTGCTTACAGTTCTATTTATTTGTCTTAAATTATGTTGTGTATGTTACGTCTGTCAAATGTTCATTTCCACTATCCAATATTTAAAAAAAATTAACAAGTAAATTTTTCTTCCTCAAAATTCCTTTAATTTTGTTTCACAAAAAATTATGGATTGCGTAGCAGAAGTTGAAAAAAAAAAAAAAAAGAAAAGAAAAGAATTGTGAAACACCATTGACACTGCAATTAAATGAAAATCTAGACTTAATATGAATCCAGACAACAGCCCAGATGCTTTTGCCCTGTACATTTCCATATTTATGACATATTTGACATGAAGTGCTTGGCTCGGCCTCGGCGAGGCCCCGCATTATGTCCCACTCATGGTGCCTCGACGTTTCTGTCTGCGAGTGGCGTAGTCCGTCTGGGAGAAGGAGGCCGCATGGGCATTCCGGGCAGCAAAGGTGGGGGAGGGGCATGAATATAGCCTGCAGGAGCCAGAGCCTTGCTCAGAGTGCCGTAGGGTGCAGCATGAGGCAGCGCCAGGCGCTGGAACAGCGGGCTGACATAGGGTGCGTGCAGGAAGCTGGGATGTGCCAGCTGGGTCTCGAGGGTGGCGTGGTGGTGCAGTGCCAGCAGGCGGCTCCTCTCGCTCTCCTCACGCAGCAGTGCCAGGCGATGGCGCTCCTCCAGCTGGCACCTCTGTTGCTGTTCCAGCGCCAGCGGGTGGAAGAGCGGCTCACGCGGGTAAACACGCTGCAGTGGGTCACCCCTCAACAGCATCTCCTTGGCAATAGGGTCTTTTTGAGAGATGTCCAGACCACGGCTCATACTCCGAATCGGATCCCAGTGCTGGGGAGAGTATGGGAATCGCTCAACACCAGCCAATGGGCTCATCCCAACCAGGGGTGTCATTAAGCGCGTCCTTTCCAGGCCATGTGGAAATCCTGTCATTCCTAAAGGCACAGGAATGGAGGACATGGACAAAGCATGCATGCCTGGGGTTCTTCGGTCCTGCACTGGTTTCTCCATGACTTTAGAAGGTGGTTTCATATCAGGAGAGTCATGATTCTCTCTCCTCTCCTCCTTTACTTTAACATGGGCGTTCTTTGTGTGTTCAGCTTCGAGTCGACTCCTCTTTGCATCTGGCTCCCACTGTGATCCGTCACTACTGCGCTTCTCAACTCTGATCCGTTGTTGGTGTGGGGACAAAGTGTCCTCAGAAGTTGACTTCTCCTCCGTAGGACGCTGGTCACCCTTAGCAGGTTTCTCCTTCTTCTCCTGCTGGCTGTCCCTCTGCCGCTGATCCTCCGTTTCTCCACTTTGAGTTGGTGGTTCCTGGGACTGCACTCGTTCTCTGGCTCGGTCCTTGTCTTTTGGCTCAGGAGTGTCTCTAGAAGACTGCACTGTTTGCTTATGAGTCTGTGGACTTGTGTTAGCAGGTGAAAGGTTTTGAACATTTAACTTCTCCTTTGTGTCCCTGCAAAAAAAATAAAATAGGAGGGAAAGGAATGTAAGCAAACAGGAAGTGTGTGCAGGATTATTCATTTCTAAAAGTTTTATATGCATAAATATTATATCGCCGCACTCTTTACTGTCTCGAAAGTGCAGCCGAAAAGGACCAAATGTTTGGGGACACCTGAGCAACACCTCTACATGTGTTTCTCGCCCAGACTGTTGGTGTGCGGTTGTTAATCACACAATAGTGCAGGATGTGTTTGTATGTAGTAAGTTTTCTGCATTGCGTCTAATAGTGCACCAGGAAAAGCCCATGAAAACTGGAGCGGGCTTTTAGCATTCAACTGGGCTAGTGGTGTGTGTGAGTAGCTAGTAGAGTGGCAGAACGCATGGAGCCTTCACCCTAACACTACTGAACTGCACTCCAAACCTTATCATGTGACATCACTGAGAGTCGTGTGGCTGAATGGGTTTATCCCCATAGCCATGCTGCAAAACCTTTTGAAACCCTTTCCCAGAAGTCTGGAATGCATAGAAATAAATATGGATGATGATAGATATGAATAATTCCCATCCATTCCCATTAAACCGAAACGATAATTAGCATCAAAAATATCCTTTCAGACCTTTCCTGCTCTTCTTTATTAAGCCCAAAGTCCCTCTTGTCCATTACTCTTTCGAGTTCAGGCGGTTGGGGCCATGCAGGGGGTGTAGGAAAGGATGAGGGCGTTTGCTGCAGCCTGTTCCAGGGCTCATGAGGTCCTGTTGAAGATGGAGCTGCTTTTATGTCTTTACTGCCATGTGCAGAGCTTGGTGCTGTTTGGAACATAAATGGAGTATTGTACTGGATTAGTTTTTCAGTCTTACATTTAACATTACTCTGACAAACCTATACAATTAGATCAGAGAATCAAGTTTTGATGGCTTACTTATTGTGGGATTTCCAAGCCCCCCAAACGCTGAGGAGCTCAGTATTCCCAAACCTCCAAACGGCGGTGGCTTACTCAGAGGATCTGAATATTCAAAGCAATACAATGTTTTAATGTGTGTTTACGATAATATCCAAGAATGACACAATAATCCCATGGGAACCCAGTCGTACCATGATGAGAGGGGGGTGTGTGGAGATTGGTGTGAGGGTGCGGTAGGTATCCGTATGGAGAGACAGAAGCGTGTGTGGAACCTAATAACAGAAACACTCATCAATCATCATTAGTAATATATATTTTTTAAACAATTTACTATAAATATTATCCATTTGTTTACTATGCCCGTATTATTTTACATGCAGGAATCCGAACAGAAAAGTGATCCTGAGTTCAGGTGTTCTAAAAAAGCAGCAGCGCTAATGCGAACATTGTTAGACTTATCAGATCTACACTGTATACAATGATTATTATAGATGCTCTGCTTTTGTGTCACTGCTTAGAACAGTGCTTCATGACGTACCAGCACTAGAAAAGATGGTGGAAGGGCGGGGTAAGTCACGCGGTTGCTGGATCATTCCTAAGATCCCTGAACCAGAAGGTCGACTCAGGAACTCTGGCTTTAACCCAAAGTCTAGCTTATGTGGCTCATTTTGCATCTGCTTCTGAAATGCACACAGACATGAATGGGGCTTAGCATTCTAGTAGCTATGACACGAGCCCAACAGCAGTGATCTGGTAAACACAGATGGAGAAAGGCTGAAGGAACAATAGCTCCCAAAACAAACATAATAAGAGTCATGCTACAGTGCCAGTGTTTGGTCTGCCAACATACCTTTATTTTCTGCTGATGGTGGTACACCTGCCATGCAATGTGAACATGCATCGCACACCATTTCCCTGGCTTCTGTAAAGCGCGCACGCACACACACACACACACACATCATTACTGTATGACTGATTTGTACAGGTAGCTAGATCAAGCATTATCTGGGGGAAAGCATGCACCTCTTACCTTTGGTGTAGGACATGGATCCAACAGCTGGAAAACAACAAGCACAAATAGTATTTGTATAATGCAAATGGTATGTTTAAAATTTGTTCTCGGACAAGGTGTCACAAGCAGTTCAATTGGGCGATGTTGAATTGTGACAGTATCAGTCACGTTTAACAACTCAATGTTGAAGCTAAAAGTTGAATCATGATCCTATTCATTTAAACACTTACTCTGGATTCCTTCTGCATGAGTGGACGAGGCATTGCTCCCGGTCCAGGACCTACATCGAGTGGATTCGAGGCCTATTGTAACAAACAAACACATCAGTCATACAAAACACACTGTATAATAGAGTACTACATAATTCTTTTAGTGGTTAAATATTTCTTATTACACGGCTCTGTGTAATAATACTTGATTCTGATTGGTCAAGCATGCAATCGAGCGATATATTATTCCCAGATAGCAACTGCCAAAATAAATAACACGCCGCTCATCCAGGCACTACGAGTTATCTCCACTGGCTATGCTTAAGGTGCCACTTTGTTTTCTTCATGAAAGTTTTGCATAAGAGTTAATGAAATATTTGAACTCGCCAATATTTCGTTTCTAAGTTGCTTGAGGCAAGTAGCCGTGTAATAAGCGGGATAATGTACATCAGGCCGGTTGTTATCGAAGAATAAACCCCCAACAGAGTGATGCAAGTCCTGACCACTGTATCTGGGTTTATTCTGCAATAACAACCGGCTGGATGCACATTAGCCCTTACATAAGCAACATCAAGGACAAATGTGGCTAAATGTAATATTAAGCAGAATCTTTTAATAAGATAAACAGGGGTTAGTCTGTGTATCCACAATACCTTGGGCTGGAAGGCTCCCTGCAAAGAGCTGAAAATGCCTGTTGGGGGCACCATGGGGGACATTCCCGGCATTACTGAAGGATATGACTGAAGTAGCTGGAAAAGAGTAGATGTGGATTAGTAGTGTATTAGGTGAGTGAGGAAGCTACAAATGCTGTTTAGATTTAGATTTTACTTTTGATCAATGGGCAAAAAAAAATGCACTGGTCTAGTCATTATTGACAAGTGGTTATATTTAGAATGATAGTGAGACGATTGTGTGTGTGACATACGTTGTGTCTGTGAAACGAGTCAACTTTTGGCGGGTATTTGTCAAACTGGAAGGAAAGGAAAACAAAATGTTATATTACAGACAAAAACAGTTCAGTCAGTCATGCGTTTAGTATAAATATACAACAACAAACAAATCGTCCCCTGATGCAGAACCACTAACTATGGCCACATTTGGTCCTCCAGCAAAATCTCACATTAAATGTGGCCAAAAAAAAGAATAAAAGTAACTGCGTTAGCTCATCCTCACATGTCTGGTGGTGGTACGCACCAGGGGTGCTACAGGGCCTGGCAGGATGGCCGGATGAGGGAAAGGGGTGAAGGTGTGCTGGTGTGTATGTTGGTGTGTATGCTGGTGCTGGTGCTGGTGCTGGTGGAACTCTGTGCGCAGGTACGACGGAGTTCCTCTATCCACATTCTGGGAGGCCAGGAAGCGTGAGTTCAGCTCTTGGCGCAGCAGGTCCTGCTCTGTAATTTCAACAGTAATGAATATTTACACGGACGCAACATTATACACACACTGTAT
>JAOUQX010000041.1:5362934-5379347 GCA_028566295.1 Liobagrus marginatus | reverse complement strand
TGCATACATACACGCATATATATATACACACACTATATATATATACATAGATATATATATATCTCTCTCTCTCTCTATATATATATATATATGTGTGTGTGTATCTCCGCCGTGTAGAACAAACGCATGCAGTGGTAAACCGGTTTAGGGACCTGCAGGAGAGGAGCCGGGCACGGCTAGAGCATTTCCTGTGAGAAGGGGAGGAGGAGCCAAGGCTGCAGTTGGAGAAAACATGGTGTACCTCTGACGATCCCAGGAGCACACGAGCTGTTATAGGACAGCTTTTACTTTGGAGGAGTCTCGTGCACAGTTAGTGTGCAGAGATGTCTGATGTTTTCCTGTGCCTTTCTCTGCTACCAGGGAACAGGAACAGACTTTAATCTTCTTCCCTTAAAATCTCCAAAGCCAATTTCTTCTGGACTTTTACTTGTAGTGTTTTTAACATCACTGACAAAGCTGCAAGAGACAAAAGGAAATCTCATTAGTGCAAATATCTTACAACATTTGGTTGGCAAATTTACTGAAGTATTAGCATTTATACCCATAGCGTACATCGTATAGCATACTTACTGCTCATCTCTGTGGACTAGTACAGGAATGAAAACACATCCAGTGTAGTCAGACTGCATTATGGACTATAACCTAATTTAGCATGAGGCCACTAATAATCCACTAATTACGTTTGATAGCATGTTGTTCCAAGAAAGGATGTTAGTATAATGCTATCTATTTAATGTTGTTAAACAGGGCAGAGCACATTGCAGTAAAGCAGCCAGAACAAAAGCAACAGAGAGTAGGGAATGGCAGGGAGGGCCATGTCATTTGAAAGAGCTAATAAAGCAGGGGTTAAGGAAAATAAAAGGCAGCCTTTCTGCTTTTATTGCAGCACCTTTTTCATGACATTACTCTGCCGCACTCAAAGTAAACCTAGCATTTAATGGCTAATGTTGGTGTCACTTTGACATTTACTGGACCTTCCCAGGGGAGCGGCCATAGTGAATGCAAATTGGGCGGAGGCCTGAAATCCCAGGAGGATTGCCCATGTATACAACCTGCAATTACCTCTTTTTGAATGCCACTCATGCACATGAAGATAAGCAGTAAATCTCTTTTGTTTAGGGCTGTCAATTCGGGCCTTTTCCCCCCTGGAGCCTGTTGTATCTAGAGTGAAAGGTCTTTTGAGAGGTCCATAATGGATGGTTAGGCTCTCTTAGAGTAAAGCTCCTTTTGGGAAGCACCAGGGGGTCCATGGAGGAGGGAGTAATAGGAACAGCTTATTCCTCCACTGCAGAGCATCGCTTCTCCCCTGGTGAACAGTTTGTATTGAGCAGGGTGATGCAACCACAGGGGGGGGTGAGCATGGTAACACCAGGAAGAACAACAGACAAGAGCACTGCTGCCTCGAGGAACATGCCTTTGTGCTACTAAGCACTTAAGATAGACCACAAACTACTCTTCGGTGCAGCTTTGTGTGATCGTGGAGCGGGTGGATTTGCGGCGCTTGTGTAATGGTGGAGCTTGTACAAGTGTGGAGCTGGTGGATTTGTGGCGATGCGTCCATCAAAAGAGATGATTGTACAGATGAAGGCGTATTTACTTGTTATTTTGAGCGAACATCGTGCATTTTCTCCTCTTTGTTTTCAAACCATTGAAACCTTTTAAATTCAGTTGTGTGCATTGTATGTTCCTACACAGCACATGGAGTGAAATATTACTCCAGCCATTTTAGTGACTAGTAGTGAAAATTCAAAGCTGCCACTTTCCCTTACTGAATTTCCTGATTGTGACTAAGTGCTTATTTCCACTTTGAGTTGTGGTACATTAATGTTCCTTTGATGCAGGTTAGGTATTAGGGTTAAGCTTCTCAAGCTGTCAGCCGGCTAGCAAATGTGTCTTCCTATTTCAATCGGCACCTCTCTTGTCCAAGCAGTTTTTGTCATTCATCAACCCCATTACTGAGCTAAAGCTCCCAGGCATGCTGAGTCTAATGGCCTAATCCCCCCAATCACACAAAGGTGAGATTATCTGAAGGTTAAATACTCTTGTTCTCTACATTTTTGTCCTGCTCAGAGTGACAGGAAAATCTTATGAAGGCGCCAATGCAAGAGGTTTGTGTGGACACAAAAAAAAAGATGGAGGATTGGGGAATGATCTATGGTGAGCTTGCGTAAAGACGTAGAAGAAAGTCGGTAAGTGTTTACGCTGGCACTGACTGACTGACAAGGAACAGCCTGTAAATTCTCCCGCATCATGGTGGTTTGCGGACACCACTGCCTGAGCGCGAATGGCAAAGGACCGAAACAGAGAAGCAGTTGTTCTTGTACGCCGAGTTTCTCATGTTGCTTTTATGTTTAGCTGTGAATGAGGCCCAGTCAGCTAAATGGGCATCTGATCCATAAGTGTGTTCTCATATATACAGCAACATTTGTCTAAGGTTGGAGTACAACACGAAGTTACTACATTCCAGTGCAGAAAACATGTCAACAGAGGTGCTTCCCACCATTCCTTTTACAAGCAATACGGTATAACCTTTAATCTACATTTGAAAAGATTTAGAGAACAGGAGGAGCTAAATAAATCAAAAGGTAAAGAGGAGAATGTGTTACGAGACACTCTGGGTTTTAGATTTGGTTAAAACGGCAGCTTTGGGTCCTCCACGGATATCCAGTGCAACCCTAGCTTTACATCTTTGCAGATCTGCTGCTTTAAGTGCAGAAAGTCTGCAGTCCAACTCGAGTGTAACGAGCTGGGTTAATGAAATTTCCCTCCAGCGGATTTCTATGGCTCTCAAATAAGGCACCAGGGAGCTCTTTCTGTACACTCTACTTCTGTCTGAAAGTTCACCGTCTGTGGTGTAGGGTAACACAAGGTCTAAACTAAGACTTCCCTTATGTCTCTCTCTCTCTCTTTCTCTCTCTCGATCCCACCTTCTTTCGCTCTCTCTCTGGCATGAAAAACACACTCCCCTAGCACTTGGCCTGTTTGATAATGAATGCACGCCAGAAGCATTAATAACACCACTCGATATATAAAAGGGATCAGGTTCGTCCACACCATATTACAGAAAATTTCAATCGTCAATTATAACAAGCTTGTACAGTCATAATTAACAGACTAGCGTGTAATTGTAGTCTTCGAAACTTATGCCTAAACTTGAGAAAGCTCTGGATGTGTTCAATAAAACATGCTGTTATTTGAGCAAGACAGCCCTGGCATCGACGATAATCCCACTCTCAATGTACCGTGTAAGACAGAAGACTTTGAAAAGAACACATGAATTGCGGCAAGCAAATCGGTCCTTGCCAGGAAATAGGTGAGTGCGCTGGCATGGAGCTCTTTCATTATTTAGCGGTCAGGTTTCGCTCAGTTAGAGATTAGCGGCAGTGATGTAGGGCGGGCATGCACACAATAGCCGTCAATGCCTCTGGGATGTGTCGTGCCGCCTGCTTCCTAGAAACCAATCCCCCTAGCATGCTAGTATAACAGTCTACAGCCCAGAAGACCCCAGGGACTCCCTTCAATCCTTGCTTATAATGGATGGCTTTAAAGAATGACCTTACAAATGAGAAAGGGCTGGGCTGCAGTCCACAGGGCCGACACGACGAGCTGCTGCAGTTGCGGCTCTAACGTGTGTGTGCTCTTAATGCTCGTAAGTTAGGTAGTCAAAGTATTTATTTGAGCCGTGCTGAAAGCTCCCGAATGGGCAGCTGTCTTGCTGATCTCTCAACAGAGTCCACCTTGGCTGCACACCATGGCTCCCTCCCTTCTACTCATGCCTGGCTCAGCTCAGGTTACCACGAGAACAATGCGAACCCTGTGCAGGCTCTGCACGCTCTCAGGATTCATCTGTACTAACATTCATACCTAAGTCTGTGCTAGACCGAAAATTAATACATCACGCGGTGGCCTTGGATGGGTTATTTCCTATGCAGCATGTATGAGCCAGTCGTAATTAAGTCTGCACTTAAACCTCTGCCGTCTTGGCATGGCAACAGAAAGCTTTTGTGAGCAGTTCCTAATATATATGAATTAAAAATAAACGTGATTCTAGAGACGCGGTAAAGGAAAACTAAAAGCGTGGCTTTGTGCTCTGTACTGTAGCTTTTTTTTTAGCTGAAATGGATACGGTTTCTACCGAGTCAAACTGAAAACATGAGAGATTTGTAGATATATGTATTTATGTTCCAGGTTACAGATTTAAACAGAACAGTTTTACTGCTGTACATATTTGCACAAATTCCGCTATGAGTAGGCCATTCATAGCTTTTAAATGAGGTTTGACATTCCATTGCATGTTGGTTTTTCCGCATTAAGAGCTCTGGCTACGAATCTGCAGAGGCCACATTGCTTCACTTTCCTTGGAATGCCTTCCAATCGTTCTTGGAAAATTTAGAGCCCTGAATGTTCAGGAAATGGATTTTGTATCAAAAAGCTGTCAGGCGGATTTTTAACAGGCTCGCCAAAAGCCCTTTTGCAAAGCCTTACTTTTGACAAATTAATAAAATTTAAATTAGATGCACACAAGCATCTATCACTGCACTGCAAGAATACCGCTGGTGTCCGTGTCGGGACACTTTGAGCAGTAGATCATGTCGAAACCTTGTGTGCCTACGTGAATGTGTACATTCTGACATGTCCTTTTAATAAACACAGATCACAGGAGTTTCACAACGGCGCGAAAACCTTTGGCCATGGCCAGCTGCCACATAATGGGAGCAATATCGAGGCTGGGGCCAAAAACAGTTCCACAAATAGCCGCTCCAGTTATTCCAGGCAGTGACAAGGTACAACTTCTGCGCTGAGGGATGCTGTCAGCGTTTGACAGCTGGGTTTCAGCCAAGTGGATGAGCTGCAGTTGAGCTCCACTGGGACCTTATCTTACTTTAAAATGGTACCTCAGCAGAAGCACCATACCAACAGCACTGCCACATATCTCCTATCAACAACATGCTAATGTAACTAGGCCATCCCCAACTAGAGCATGAACCCATGACTTTTAATCCTTTTAAAGCTTCTATGCTTTAGAGATCAGTGCTATCGGTCACAGGGCGAATAACATTGCTCGGTTACGCAGTTACAGTGGCAGCGCCATCTGATATCAGATATAAACCGTGGACAATCAAACTGAAGTCATACAATTTTGGCAGTAAACGTTACATCACGCTTGGCTGTATTTGAGAAGCAGTTATCTATAGATTGCTGTTTAAAGCTGCTTCAATATCGTCACGGCTGTCCTATTAAAGTGGATTCCAAGAACTATTCTGGAAGAAAACCAGCTGCAACTGTAGCAAATGCCTTTTAACTCAAGTGCTCACGTTGTCCCATAGGCTTTGAAAGGCTCAAATGCGCCATATGATGCAACTGGATACATCGCTGAAAAAGAAACGCTTTCCAGTCAGTTTGGTTTCTGCCTCCAATTAGAGACTGCACACAGTGACATTTAGTCACAAGGAAGGTATTTAATGCCTCACACCTCTGGGGGCATCATCTGTTAAAGGAGAGATGTATCCACATCTACTAGCATTTCGTGTGAAGCCCTGGCTCAGCAGGTTGATGGTCACCCCCGACCCTGGAATCCCAGCAGGCCTTGCCTTCTGTGTTTGGGGTCACGAGCCAGACCTTGGTTCCCGCTGACACATGTGCTGGACAGCACCTTTTCAAAAGCACCGGCTCTAATTTAAAGACCTAAATACCATTAACTAACACTGGAGACCGTATAACCATAATCTTTTTACGTTCTTAAGTGCTTCGGGTTTCACGGTCTTAAAGGGCAAAGGCAACACACGGCGAATGTTAATGCATTACATCAGTGGTAGTACTTTACCTCTTAGGACTGTCTATTAAATGCATTTTAGTAACTGCATTTATCAAAATGTCACCAGTCACAGTCACTGTAACCTTCGCTAGTGTTGACGTGATTTATGCTAATGGTGCTGTCTTCCAATCCAATTATTTTTGCGATTACTAGCACACACTTGGCTCACTACATACACGTCCTTAAGTTATCAGGACACTAATTGGTTAACAAGATATTGCATTTTGCAGTCTTCTCCTCGGTCCTTGGGGATTTCTCACCATGCCATCTGCTCAGAGCTAATAGGAGATTCTATATCGTTTCTACATCCCAGCAGCACTCAGACACACAATAACATTAGATCTCAGATGTTTTGAGTGAAGTGGAATAAAGTCTGGCATGTGCGTTTGATTTCTCTTTAATCAGAGCAAGAACCCACGTGTTTTTATGTGCTTTAAGAGACTGACTTTAATAGGCTGTCCATATATAGATAATCAGTCTAATGGAAACATTATTATAGCAATGTCAAACCACTAGGCCTTGTTTTTATAATCTACAGGAATATTAAACGTCTCCATAAAACACATCACATATCCTAAGCAGCACCATGTTTACAGCTTTAAGTGAGGGCTCAGGGCCTCATAAATTACACTGAAAGAACATCATGAAATGAAACAGGGTAAATGATTGCACTTAGTCAGCGAGGTTAAAGCTCAGCTGAGCAGTTCTTGGTTAAGAAGAATCAAAATGAGTCAGAGTGAAGAGGAACTACTGAAAATGACCTTGCCATTAATGAGAGTTAGAACAGGGTTCCTGTGTGACACCAGTGCTAATACTGACTAAAGAGGTTAAGACTATTTCAGGTAATTGAGTTTGGGTGATATTTTAAGCCAGTTTGACAGGTTTTTGACAGGCATTGCATTATTCTCAGAAGCAACCACGTTCGTTTTTTTCCTTAACATATTGTTAGAATGTAGGGGGATAATGTAAAAGATATGTGGGATCAATTAGTAAAGATTTTACTGTAAAATACTGATTGTAGCATAAGGTGAAAGACCTGTACGAGTAATAAACAAAAGCTGGGTTGTAGTTTTATACATTCTTCGAGGGCTACTTGGATTTATTTTATATTAAAATAAAAATTTCACATAGTGTATAGATATATATAGTATGGTTAAGTGTAGGTTAAGAATCAAATGGAACATTTTTATTATTATTATTGGTAAGTGCATCTTTATCAGTTAGTATTTATAAACCGTTTTGAGCACTAGAACTGTCCAGTTAACGGTAATGTACATTTTGCAGGTCTGATGTTTTTTCTTTTATTCTCTTGAACAAATCTCGAGGATTAAAGGAAAATCGAACAGGATTCTTTGGGTATTTAAATGCCGATGTGTGACCGTCTCGTTTATGTGACTTGACTGAAGCCATTTTGATGTTTACTTACCCACTTCACAGACAAAACAGTACAAAGAGGACCATGGCGTTCCTCCTGGTCCTCTTCGGCGTTATAATCCACAAACACCCAACAAATTCCAATAAAGTATAGATTTTTCCAAATCCTTCGGTGTGTCTTCTCGTCTATGGACGTGCGCGCGCGCGGGCGGGCGCGTGTGTGTTTTTGACTCTAGCTAGCCCACGTAACCACGAGTGAAGAAAGAAAGTTGGTGTGGTGGGAAGGACAAAAGAAGCCGCTCAAAAGTCGAGGAGTTTCTGCAGAGCTAGCTACGAGACCGTTAAGCGACTTTGCTCTCTCGTTTATTCCTCACATTTAACAGGGCATTGTGAACTGGAAACGGCGTTTATTACCACGTCCATTGTGAAGAAAGCTCATATCCATTTTTCGAAAATCCCTGGAGTAGCGCAGGCTCAGGTTTCTCTCAGCTCGCTCACAAACGAAACCGATTAAATCCGGCTCCGCTGAAGACGAAGCAGAAGCAGCGGAGGCAGCGCATGAGGCCGCCCGTCTTTTACGTGAGGGCGCGCGTGCGCGTGCGTCTAACGCTCGAGGAAACGCTTTTCCCGCCGAAGCGCGTATTCGCCAAGCAGGTATGCTGCAGGCGGACGAACGATCGGTCAGTGAAAAACACTAATGCTGTTCTACACTTCCGTCTCGATCTCCACCCACGGCGGTGCTCTTCCCTCCCTTCCTCTCTTACTTCCTCCCTCTTTCACTCCGTCCCTCCGCCCAGCAGGGTGCAGGCAGCGCACTACACCGACCAGCACAGCAGACACCTGCTCCGAGTCATGCCCTTTATCCCTCTCATAACACACACACACACAATTTATGCTACACCTGAATTTAATCATAACCTTCATTAGCAAGCAATTTTCCTTTTGAGACAGTAACGAAGAGACCAAAAGTCCCCAAAATGTCAAGACTGTGATATTCCTCTCCTTATAGGCTTAGGAATAAATATAAATATATAAAAGAAATATTTTATAGAAATTATATATTTCCCCATAAATATACAGAAACATGACCACAGACAGGTACCCAGTTTTGTGCCCTGTTTAATTATCGGGAGGTGACGGCCTGAGGGGAGTTTGCAGGCTCAGTATGGTGATGAGGATGCTCTGGTTCACACAAAAAAGAAACCTCTCTGTAAAGTGACACAGCGTCACACTATAATTAATAGTCATGTGCTGAGCTGGCAGTAAGAAAGGTAACATGTTATAACCACTTCCCAGGCATTTAATTTTGCTGTGCAGCCTGTATACATAGTTTCTACTTACTCATATAGACTGCACCTAAACCTACACCTACCAACTGCTATTTTTTATCGCTGCAGTACAGGTGTCTGAGAAGGACCTTTCAGAAGTGTATTATTAACAAAGCTTATGGTTATCCAAAAGACACTGTAAAATTTTTTATTGGACCTGAGGTGTATGCTTGAGAACACGAGACCAATCATTTATGCAGAGCTGATGAAACTTCTGCAGGATCAGGCCACATGTAATGGATTTCCGTCTACTAGAGACTTTGCTTATAAAAACACAAAGTAGGCCATGATCACACAATATCCCCCTAGTTTCTCCACAGGGAAATGAGCCTGTGGTCAAATAACATCTAACCAAAAAAAGGCTGTAGGTGAAGATTAAAGGCAAGCTGCATGCGCAGCAGTTTGCCCATGGCTTGTCGTCCCTAACGGCGCCCCTCACAGAGCAGAAGAGAGATGGCGGAGGACTTCAAAGCCCTCAGGCTGTCCAGGCCAGCAGGGAGGTCCCTCCCTCCCTCTCTCTTTCAGGCCCTGTGGGGGTGTCTAATTGCATCTCGCCAAGGCCCTGAACAGAGCGAGGCCTTGTTGGAGGCGCCGTGGTCTTTCCCGCTGAGACAGGGGCTGTTATTCGCGACTCCTCAGCGGGACGCAGAGCCTCGGCGAGTCGGCAGGCCTGAGGAAAAATGGCCTCCACTTCCTTCGGCTGATGGCGCACACCGGGAGGCTGATCAAGAAGGGAGGGGAAAAAAGGATAGAGAACGGCAGGCGACTGCCATTTCCTTCCATCACCAAAGAAAATGGTTCCAATTTTATTTGCCGGAGGCTTGACTGATGGTATAGTTGATTTGCTGTTCAGCTTTTAGAGTGGAAAAAATCAGAGTGACAACAGGGGATTTGAAAGTATTCTGTCCAACATCATCAGATCCACTATAATCAGAGATAAACCATAAATATCAAATGAAGACACTAAACGAACATACATAAAATCTTGTGTGTTGCTGTTGGCATGACAAGGCTTTATTCATAATAAACCTGTCACTTACCTATAGTACCTTTGTTGGGGTTATTCATCTATTTTTTAAAGGACATCTTGCACATATCTCAGTAAATATCTTGATAAAATATGCATTTACGCATATCATGGCAAATGCACGTTTACATACAAGTGTTTATTTGTTAGTGCACCATATTCTGTAATATAGTAACAGTTATTATGGCAGTGTTATATTGTATGCTAAACAGTGTTCATGTTTATTGTGCATGTGATTTGGATAATAAATGAATCACGTTCATCAGCTAGATTCTTTGCTGGAGAGTGCTTGTGTAAGAACACTTGAAAATGAATGTTAAAGTCAGTAAATAATTAAACACGGAATATTTTATCAGTTGTTGCCACTGGTTGATGATTGCATGCAAAAAACCAACAACATGCAAATGTGAAATAAATGTCAGACGCGCCAAATTTATACTAAGTGAATTAAAACAACTTGTTTATTTAGCAAATGAAACAATATTCCTTAGTCACTAATGTTGCATTCCAAACACCAACTTCAATGACTTAACGCCTCATATCTGTATGCTAATAGATGTTTTAAATCCCCTTCAAACAAGCTAGTTTTAGGTTACCATCTTTCTTAGACTAGCTATTAGACCTTTAATAAGTTTAAGTTTATTCATTACACACCGAGGCGTAAGGACAAAACTTTCCAATAGCCGTATTTCTTCTGCATTTCTTTTAATACCTTTAGGAAACAATTGCATGTCTCAAAACTGTCAGTTTCTAATAAATGTGTAATTATTCTCAAAGGCTGCAAACCTGAGGCACACATAATCATAGAAATTGAGCTGCAGAGAGTGCGCAAGTCTCTTGATGAGCCGAGTGCCCATTTGCATGAATCGTTTCTAAATCATGTTTTTATGATAATGAACCAAAATGGTCTCATAACAATGTCGCATGCAGTTTAGTACGCCCTCAAACTCACCAAAAACACAACATACTCATTTCTATGAAAAAATATGAGGCAAATCTTATAGACCTGCCTCAAAGGCAAAGTCATTAGTGCAGCTTGGCCTGATTGTTTTCACCGATTTTCTGTCTGGAGGAGGAGTAAACTGATGTCTTAGCCCTCAGCTCCAGCCTGGCTATTAATTTTAGCGCGCAGGTCTTGCCTGATGGCCCGAGGAGACGAAGAGCTGATTAAAGTAGATAACTGTTAATGGACATAGTGGCCCTCTGGAGTAGCACATGTCCTCCATAAACACTCGGCTGTAATGGCCTGTGACTCTTATTGACTATTATTAATGGCCAGTCAGCCTTGATAAGAAGTATATCAGCCGCGTGTTTTGTAAGGCGTGGGCTAAACTCAGGTCAAGATTTAAACGAGCTGCCTTTCTAGCTTCTACAAATTAAAATTCTTGCCTCAATCCATCATCAGGAGTGAATGTATGCTAAGACCCTGGCCAGCAAAGGTTCTTTTATGCATTATAAATGACTGCAGAGCATCTCTGGCCTACAGACAACAGCACTGCCAAATGATTATCAACGCTAGCCTAAGTAAATCAAAGGAATTTGGACTTCTTTGAGAACCATAGCGAAATGCCAGTCCTCTTGGATTTCAAAGCCCATCTAACAACTGAAAAGGCTTCCCATATGCCCTTTGGTTTGGATGATACAATGTTGCGTCTGCTCCGCTTAGGATAAATTAAGCATGTGAAAGTTTTAGTGAAATCCCCATTTTCCAGTTAATCAAATCTCGCCTAATCAAATTAGGAGCCATAATTCCCAAGGATGCATGGCACAAAAGCGCATTATTCCTGTCTTTGGAGCTGAAAGGGGAAAATCAGCGTGATGCCATTCTCCTCTGCTTCAGTGGCCCTGAATTGAATCGCTCTTCCGACTGACCCGGGACTAAGAGGCAGGGTCAGGGTAAACTTTGGCAGTGTTTAGGTTCCCAGCTCATTAAAGAGCTGCCTCAGTGGCCTCCTCCCGAGACCGCTCAGCCGTTCATTAACGAGCCACTTGTGTAATTCTCCCTGGACATCTGTGATGAACAGGCTCTCTTCCAATGCCACACACACAAAAAAGCACCTCTCACAAAGGAACGTATTTTTCCTGCCTGCCAGGCTGATGAACGACATTAACAAGATTATTCATGACAAAGTTTGACAAAAAAAAAAAAACAACAACCCTTGAATAATCTCAAGTTAGAAGGTCCTTGGGGAATAATGATGAAAATGCCTTGTCTTGCATTAGCTATCATGCACCATGGACTAATGGAACATTTCTATCAGGACCTCACCTCAGTGCTTTTTCCAACCCAATCATTTGGAGCTGACAATTGTAACTGTATATAGTGTTGAATTTGCTAACTTATTGGCAACTGACTTGTGAAAATCTGATAGCACATGTAGTATGAAGTGAAATGCACTACCATCGTGTTTCACTGGCTGCTTGGCACGTCAACCTTCCTCTTAAAGGTAATACTTGTGACAGCTAATGAATATGGCCCTTTAGATGTCCTGAATTGCTCCTTTCCTTTCATTACCCCTAGTGTTAACAGCCCTTTATGCTGATTCTTAACACCTATTGCATAGTCTCTCAAGGTCACTCTGCTGGCTTGGAAAGATGAAATAGGGGGAAAAAACCTGAGAGGCTCCATGCCTATTCATTTGTCACATTTGCATGCATGCCTCTATACTCTATCAGACAAAGAGCATGGTAGCTTAGTCATTGCCCCCTACCAATTACAAATGAGCCCATTAAGCTGTCTGCATCGGGCCCGGCCTCTTCATGGTAATGGCTTGTGAGATTTCCATCATAATCCCGCAGCTCCCATTGCAGTCATAAGTGCAGATAGAAGAGGAGAGACAGCAGAAAGGTGAAATTGTTCAGCAATTTTTCTTTAAGTAGCAAAAGGTTTGAAAAACCCAATCAAGTGGATAAGAAAAAAAATACAAAATAAGAGATTTTAAGGAGTGAAAAGAGGCAGGACCTAAACTATTTATAAACCACATCACATTTGGATGCCATTATTGTTGGATGGGGCAGCATGATGGCAGAGTGGTTAGCACTCCTGCCCCACAGCAAAAAGGTCAAGGGTTCGATTCCTACGCAGGGTCTTTCTGTGTGGAGTTTGCATGTTCTCCCCGTCTTTTTGCGGGTTTTCCCCAGTTTCCTCCCGCCTCCAAACACATGCGATTGGGCATAGGTGAATTGGCTACTCTAAAATGTCCATAAGAGTGAATGTTAGTGTGAATGGTTGTCGGTCTCTAAGTGTTAGTCCTGCGATTAACTGCCGATTGTACAGGGTGTACCTCGCCTCATGCCCTAAGTTAGCTGGGATAGACTCCAGCGCTCCCGTGACCCTGAACAGCAAGCGCTAGATAATGAATGAATTAATGAATATTGTTGAAAGGTACATCTTCACCTTTTCTCTGCACCAAATTTAGACTACAACTTAAACCTATACACACACACACACAATGCTGGGCTTGATCATTAATCAGTGGGAAACCATAAACTGCAGATTGAGCAACTGTTGCTGCAGGCTGTGATAAAGCTTTTTACTTAACCCTCACCTTTGCATTCTAAGCTTTTCTATCTGGGATGCTGTGTACTTTTTCTCGTTGGCATACAGAGGTGGCCCACCCTTCTTTTTCACCACTGGAGTTAAAGTGCTATGGCTTGATCTCTCCATATTTCACATCACAGCACACTCCCCTGCTAGTAGCCTTAGATGCTGAAAATGATTGTGGCATTCCACCTTGAGGACATCTAGACCAGCACTAATGCAGTGCACCAGCCCAGGGAGAGCATGAAGAAAGATGATGGGACTTGGGAGGTATTAATCACCAGGACAGTGAGAGGCGCAGCCTCAAGCCACTGAGGTCTCCGGATAAGCTTGTGAAATTGCTCTGCTCTCTGCAGGGTCCTTATGTCTCGCTGCTTTATGGCAGCCGAGTCCCCAAGGAGGCCACGACGATGTGCTAGCCTCTAAACCCTTGCCGTCAAAAATGATCTATGGCCGTCATTAACAGAAAATATCACTTCAGTCGCCCCATGATCTTGCTTCGCTAAGGGTCATATTATCAGCCAAGAACAAATTACGGTCCAAGTACATTCAAATAGCCCTAGAAAAAAACAAAATCATGCAAATGGTCATATGTCATCTGTGACAATGGCCTCTGGTGTACTGTCGATAAAAACACAAGGGAGAAATCATGAACTGACAGATTGGGAAAGCTCTTTCTTACCCCCTGTCAGTTGACAGCACACACACTCTGTAAACTGAAGCCTAACACACACAGACACAAACACACATACAAAAAACACACCAACAAAATGGATTTCACCAGATAAGAGTACAGAACATTATATATCACTGTATATCTTGCCATATTCATCTCAAAGGTGTTCCCAGGTTTGACCTGTTTCGGTACGATTAATACAAATATACGAGAAATGATCGACTTTCCATTCATACAGTATGCTTGCTGTTCAATAAACTATTTTACCTTTAGTGCAAAATTTAATGCTACTCACTGATAGATTTACAAGTCAAAAAACAACAACCTGGGCATCCATTTAAGCATTCAATTTACGTTAATAGCAGGCTGATATATGTGACATAACAAAAACTCCTTTGAAAATTAGTTCTGCGTTTTGCCTGTGGATTTTGGTTAGGTGAGTGGATGGAGGGAATAAAAGAGCTTGTGAGTCCTCCCGCCCAATATCAATTTCAAGGTCCATTTACCCCCACCTTCCCCAATGCCCGGCTTGGTGAGCAGACGGAGGCGCCCTGACTGTGCGCATATGACAGAGGGCTGGGAGTCTGCCAGTGCTGGTAATGACAGCCACGGTGGAGCGGGTGCGTTTTCCGTGGCAGTGCCGTGCCAACGCTATAATTGACAGCAGCGCCAATTCGCACAGCTCCCTAATTCGCACAGCACTGACTCTGCCGCTCAGCTCAGCAGGGGCAGCCCATCCAATTTACAGCTCTGTCCAGGAGCCGTCTCCAGCCTGGCCGTGACACACCGCCGGAGCCTAATGATGAGCCTCTCCAGCAGCTCATACATTATGGAGACAGATCGGGATGTGGCCGCCAACGCCCTCTGCCATTCCGACCGGAAAGAAGTAGAGCAGCTTGGGATGCCAATATGGAGCAGCTATCTGTAACGCAGAACTGTAACTCTCCTTGTCAGCATGTGGAGCAGTAATTTTTGCTGAAAATCTGGGCAAGAGCTCTCATAGTGTAGCATAGGAAAGATAGTCAACTTGGCACTGGCCTCATTTCTTTTTTAGTTGGAGCCTATAAAGATGCCAAAAAGTGGCTCGGCCAAAATACTTTTTCTATCAAACTGTGAAGGAAGAAGCTGCATAATCAGGAATGCATTAGAAATGCTGTCAATATGTGTGTTGGCTTACGCCGTAAATGCTAGCCTGGAGCTTCTCGCCGATGAGGCTCTTTGCCTGGTGAGATTGCACCTCTCTCTGCTCTGCTCCTGCATGCTTATGAGAGAGAACAGAGCCGAGCTGGCCCACTGCTGAGGACACCTTGGCACACAGTCGCGGCGAAACAAATTGTGTACTGTGATAGCTCTGTGGGAGGCTTGGCGTTGCCAACGTCCTTGGGATGCGTACCATCTGTCAGCTCTATAGTTGCACTCAGACACGTTGCGCTGAAGAAGACTCTCAGCAACAGCGTAGCACAAAACTCTAGGCCTGCATATGGAGCTACTCTGAGGGTTGCCTTCTCCCCAGAAAAAAACAAAAAAAAAAATAACGGAGAATATAGTGGAAACTACTGATGACTTGTTTTTCTCCTTATGCGTAATCTTTTTCAACTTTATTTTCTTAACAAAAGTTATACATATCTCCTGTGACAGTCCTGGCTACCAGTGCTGAAATAATGACTATATAGTTTGTGTGGCGTAAATTAAACTATTTGTATTTTTAATAGGGCAGACAAGACCTTGGAGGACCTTCAATATTGATTGATTAAAAAGTTTTGCCATATCAATTTTCTTTTCTTTCGTTAGGTTATGTATAATTCTTTTTACCCAGAAAGTTCAAATTGAAGCACAAAACAAAGAATCCAGTCCAGATGGGGAAGGGCCCTCCTCAGGAAACTAAATAGTCAGTTACCATTAGTTCTTCCACTCTGACGGTGCTGACATCCAGGACTGCATTTCAATTCAGAAAACAAATACACCGATAATATTATCACTGTACATCTCTTCGATTTATTTTTTTTTGTATTCAGTCATAGTGGCAATGTGTATGCTTTGACAAGAAATGTGTACACTCCCTTTGGAACCACACTAAATATAACTCTTTCCCTCAATTACTGGATTCATTTCCTTCATGGGAAAATAGTCTAATTTGTGCCTTCACTAAACCCTCTGATCAATCTCGAAGCTGTTGTCAACTGTGATGGACCTTACTTACAATCGTTTTGATGATCCCGTGTCATGAAAAGCAATTAACCCTGCTCTCAGTGTTTGTCCATCAGCGACCATCAGTCCAACAGAGGCCAAGGCAAGTAGCCCTGAAGGGTCATCCATTAGTTCTGAGGCAGATGGCACAAGCTGCTTCTACTCACTCAAGTGGAAAGAAAAGGTTTATGAACTCATCAAGAGAGCAAGCAAAAAAATATATTGGGAATATCAACTTATATTAAAAACAGCCTAGACTGGCAGATGTTGTGTCTTTATGCATTCAGCATCATTGTAATACTGGAGTAACATAATAATGGAAGGCCCAACCATAAAAACCATCGTACAAAAAATATACAGTGGAACCTCGAGATACACGTTTAATTCATTCCAGAACCGAGCTCGTAAGTCAATCGGCTCGTATCTCAAACGAATTTCTCCCATTTAAAATAACTGAATTCGATT